>JAAAWM010011186.1:0-66570 GCA_036873465.1 Thinopyrum obtusiflorum
AGATGATCTCTCACTAAATTTCAAGGTACAAGTGTTCTCCCTGAGTATGCACCGTTGCGACGAGCCTAGCATATGCAGATATGGCCTCGGAACACTGAGACCGAAAGGTTGAGCGTGAATCTAAGACACCAAAACCTTTCCATCCATCACAAAAGACCATTCACAAGATTTTTGTACAAAATTCTCCAATGAGCACACTAGACCCTAGTGCACACATCTCATGTGAAAGAAACAGAGTAAAAACTAATGCTAGCACTCGCTACAGAAGTCACAAAGTAAAAACTAATGCTATCACTTGCTACAGAAGCACCAAACAGTGGGCTCATTTGCTCAAACTATGGAGCTAGATGTTCCTCTCCTTGGCTATAACAAGGAAGCCCTTCTTCTTGCAACTTTCAATCCCAACTCCCTTGTGCGACCTTCTGATATGATGAACAATCTGAAAGGAAAATCAATGGCATTTAGTCTTAAAATTTATTACGAGAGAGTGTTCCCAATATTTGTACAAAATTCTCAAAAGAGATTCCTGCAAATTCTAAAGGCTATAACAAGGGCAGCCCTTCATGCTAAGCAGAGCATAGTCTTCATGAAGTGCAGAGGATATACCGTTTTACTTCCCTAGCTGGCTCTTGTCCTTGGCAATCACAAAGCAACCCGCCTTCTTGCAGTGTTCCACTCCCGCTTTGTGACGATTTCTGATATGGCGATCCTTCTGAAAAGAAACAAACAAACAAAAAACAAGATTAGTCCCTAAATTTAGTTTACCACACTCAACTAGAAAGTCCAGAGAAAAACGCTACCTGCTCGTCATTACATCCATACTTATAGTCCTTTTTTTCAAAGAAGCAGATCATACACACGGTCATTCGATTATCCTTGAGGCTGCTAAGGTTCTTATCCCAAAAGCTCCTGTAAGCATCCCTCTCAATCTACAACACTCAAACAATTTTCAAAATCAGTCAGTTAATTTCATGCCTATGAGCAACAAAAATGCAGCCAACTAGTAAAACATAATGGGCAATTGGTCTTTGGAAAGGCTCAAACAAAAGGATGATCTGCAGTCACGTGACATACCATTGGAAATTTCTACATCGTCACAATATGATCAAACACTAAGGAAAGATACACATTCTTCACCAAAACAGCTATCTGATAAATCCCCATCTTCAAATGACCAAAGGTTTTCAGGTAGGCTTAGTGGTGGTTGTAGTCTTGATAACAAAGGGGAAAAGAGCAACCTGACTAGATATAGAGACCGGGGTGGTGATTTATCCTTAGAACGGTCACTTCATCAAGATCGAACACTAACTAAAATTCCATACAAAGAATCAACACCCTCTGCATCATCCATAAGCAGAGGTGGGAATTTTTCAGACACTTCTTCAGTAGAAACTAAAACATGGCAATCGATTGGGGTGTAAATTGTAATGTGACAGTAAACTATTCTACCATTATAGTGACAGCAAACATCAGATTCTTTCAGAGATCTAAACGTGCCTACACGCTGATGATCGGTCAAAACACGCTGATGAACGAACACAGGAGCAGAAAGGAACAATCTTCAGAAACTAAACTCATAGCAAAAGGAACGAGCAAGCGCATGATCGATCGTACCTCATACTCATCCTTGTTATTGTTCGCCTCCTTCCTCCTCTGGGCCTCCTCCCGCCTCCTTTGCCTGTCCTCCTCCTCCATCCTGGCCTCCTCCTTCCTCCGCGCGGCGTCCTCCCGCTGCCGTCTCTTCGTCTCCTCCTTCTTCTTCTCCTTGTCCTTTTTGATGGCCTCGGCAAGCTTCTCCTCCTCCTTCTTCTTGGCATCTGCCTTCTTCCTCCTGGCATCCTCCACCTCCTTCTTGGCCGCCTCCTCCTCCTCCTTCCTTTTCTTGGCCTCCTCCTCTTGCCTCTCCGCCTCCGCCTCCGCCTTGGTCTTCTCGGCCTCCGCCTTGGCCTTCGCCTCGGCCTCCGCCTTGGCCTTATTCCTGGCCTCCCTCTCCATCCTCCTCCGTCGATCCTCATCGTCCTGGCCATCCGTCGTTGATTGCTTCTTGTTCTTGTTCTTGGCCTCATTGCGCTCCTCCTCGTCTTGGCCCACCGGTAAGCGGCATGCGCGCCACACTAGCATCATGAGCGAGCTGAGAGATAAGCCCAATGAAGAGGCCACCGAGCGCAAGATCCTGATCCAGCTCCCCGGCGGCGGCGGTGGGCGTGGCCCCGGCACCGGCGGGGGTGGCCGCTGGCCAACTTGATTCATCGCAGAGGATGCGGGCTTGCGGAGGGAGCACGAGGTGGTTTGGGGTGGAGGGGGAGGAGGGTGCGGTGCGGTGGCTGGCTGGCTTCCGGTGGGGGGAGTCGCAGTGCTGCGCGGTGGCGTTGGGAGTTGGGACGGAGGTGGGAGGAGGAAGAAGGTTTCGAGCGACGAGTACGCGGGGAGGGCGGGGACGAACTGAATTTAACGGCCACCTCCTCGTCTTTCTGGTTGGGCACGCACGAGGAGGCCTTTTTTCTCTTGGGCCGGGCTAATTGAGCCCAACCATTTTCTTCTCTTCTATCTTTTTTTTTAGTTCCTGTCCGGTTGCCTCTCCGAGCTCCGGCGGCCGGCGACCGGCGACCGTGGAGTGCTCCCAAACCCCCGCGTGCCAATAGGGCAACCGACCGGCACGTTTCGGTTCCAGCCGAACCGACCGAGCCGTAACCCCTAAGTGGCTCGAGGTCTGCTCACTGGCTCACCGCATCGCATCCTCGCTGATCGGCGCTCAACCACCAGCACCGGCGGCGGCGAGTAACCTCAAGGGCGCGGCGCTGGCTCTTCTCCGTCTCCTCGCTGCCACGGACGTCCACGACCTCCTCCCCCTCATACCCACCCACCCCTCCCAACTCCAATGGCAGCATGCCCGCCAGCTGCTCGACGAAATGAAACGGCCGACCAACTGACCAGCATCCATGCCCAATCTACTCGATGGTACGTGTCTCGGATCCCACCTTTCCATTCTTCATTCTGCAATCTTGTGTCACTGAATGTGTGAACTGTAATCTGTTGAACTGAGTGCATTCCAGGCAGGCAATGGAGGCGCCCCAAATATTTTGATGAAGGGTGTGATGGTGTTTGTTCTTGTTACACGCCGAGTGCCGCTGCATGCGCCGACTTGATTTAGTTCATCGGAAAGTTGGGTAAATCTGATGTCAAGTAGCTGAATATTACGGTACTTTGTAGTGTTGCATTTTAGTACTGGTGCTGTTACCAAAGGATCCATCACTTGCTGAAATGTCCACTGAGTTGAACAATTTGCGGTCTGCAAAATGTGATCAGGCTCAACCTCAAGTTCTAGGAAGATCAGACATAGTCAGTTTTAAGTTTGCACATATCTACTATACATTTCATTGATTGATTGCTTTGCTTCTTGTATGTTCATATTTTCTGCGGATATACTGTTTTTTCGCAGTGTTCAAGCACCCTGTTATATCTAGTTATGCACCTTGTGGCTGCTCTGCCAGGTTGCTTTATGTTTTTATTTTGAGAAAAAGTCATGCTTCATGTTCTATCTACTGATATAAGATCCCACACCGTTGTTTATTTAAGACTTCCACAAGTTAACTTCTAGTGAGGCTGTTAGCGTACTATGGCATTTCAGTCCACTACAATAGCTGAATAATTTACCTTACTAAGTAAACCCACTAAGTCATCATATATACTTTTACATAATGTGGTTCTGAAAATTGGGTAGTTCTCAGATTCTAGTAGAATGATTAGCTTGAATTGTTGTGGTAACTAGTAGTGTTGTACAACATGACCATATAGCAGCATGTTTTATTGCTTGCTGGTTGCGTAATGCCTGTCATCATGATTTGTCATGACCATCTAGCAGTGTATTTCACTTCGTGGTTTTCCCGAGTTCTTCTATTATGATATATGAAGCTTTATGTGCAGGTATGGAAACTACTAACTTCTAGTTGATTGAGTAGCGTAATTAAGTTCACCGTAGGAGACAAGACCAACAGGGATGATTGATTGTACTCTCCCTCTCCCTCCCGCGCTGCCCCCGCGCGGCGGCGGGGAGGGAACCCTAGGCGGCGGCCGCCGAGCTCCCCACCCTCCCTCCTCCTCTCCCACCACCGCCAGAGGGTCTGGCCGGGCAAAGCTCGCCCGGGCCGGCGGCGGCGGGGCCCTCTCGATCCCCCGTAGGCAGAGGTGCGGCGCGACGCCGCGCTGGAGGCCGCTGGCGTGGTGGCGGCGTGGACGGTGGAGGATCGTGCGGGGCGAGCTCTGGCGGCGTGGATCTGGCGCGTGAGGGGCTTATGCGATGAGGGTTGTGGGCGGCGCGGCCTGGCGCTTCCTGGGCGTTGGACGGTGGCTACTCGCAGCAAGGTAGCCGGCGGCTCTTCTCACGGGCGGGTGGAGGCAGGTCAGCAGGTGGACGATGGACGCCTTGGCCTCGGGCGGCGGTAGTGGGACGATGCGTGGAGAGCCGAGGGGGTGCGGGGCTGGCACCATGGATGCGGCTGCTCGGCGGCCGGACTGCCGGCTGCCTTGGCGGCCTCTCATCTGGATCCGGGATGCCCAGATCTGATGGGGCGGCATCCACCCCCCGGGTGCGTTGGCTGGTAGTTGGCCGGCAACTCGGACTGGCCTTCGGTGCGGGAGTTTGACGCGGTCCTCCTGCCTGGGGCTCGTCACTCCTGGAGTCTGTGCACGACTCTGGGCCGCCTCCGTTCCGGTCAAGATGGGAGCTTGTGGTTCGATTGGGGGGCGTCTTCTCGCTATGGCGTTGATGAAGGACCGTGGCGGTGGTGGTCAGGACAGCGTTGTGCCGGCAGTCGGATCTGTGCCGTAGGCCGCGGATTTGGCGTCGTCTGAGTTGATGGCTCGACGATGGCCGTCGGTAGCCACTGGGCCATGCCCCCGGGGGGGGGGGGGGGGGGGGGCCCCCCCCGGTCCACCTGGATAGGAGGGGACTTCAGGCGTGGGTGCCCCTACGGTGGTGGCGCTGACCCTGGCCTGGGGGCTGATGCCGGGCTTCTCCAACCGCGGATTGTGCATGGTGAAGCGGACGGTCGGCTTTGTCTCGTGGTATGGATGCCGGGGCGGCGGCCCTGGAAGGTGATCCGCATGGTTGGCTCTCCGGCGGGCACCATGGCGGCGGTGGTGGCATTGTCTCTTGGTCGTGTGGGTGGCGAGAGGCTTGGCGCAAGGTAGCTCGGGCGCGCTCTCGGTCTCCGTGGGGGCGCCTCGATCCGGATCTGGGGACTTGAGCTCGCCATGCTTCTTCTGAAGACCTCGTGGTGACACGCGAGAACTACCGGGCCAAAGCTCTGTGCTCTGGCGCCGACGATGGTGACGCTCGAGGGCGCCACTCTCTTCTTGAAGACGTCGTCGTGGTGTTCCCATCCGTGTCCGGGTTCCGGGTGAAAACCTTTGTCTAGTATGGACTCGACAGCGGCGACGCTTGGCGCCGGCATCCCTCCTGAGGGCGTTGTCGTGGAGCTTAGGTGTATAGGGCGTAGCGTGGCGTTGTACTCGGGTCCTCCTGTGCTTTTTCGTCGGTACCATTGGTGATCCGTTTATTCTGGGATCGGCTTTGTAAGAGGACTACCTCTTCACCTTGTATCGTTCGGCCGTGTACTTTGTTCGGTTGTTGCTTTATATATAAAGCGGGGCGAAAGCCTGTTTCGAGAGAGTTGATTGAGTTAGCATGAATTCTGGGGATGCTATATCTTTAAAGTTTCAACTGCATGACAACTAGATATAGTTGACCAACTGTGAGCCTTGACATTTAGAATACTAGGGGTTGCATGTTTCTCAGTTTTCACTTTGCACAAAGCTACTACACATTTTGTTGAATGATTGCTCTGCTTCTTGTATGTTCATATTTTCTGCGCATTACTCTGTTTTGTCACAGTTTTCAAGCACCCTGTTATGTCTAGTTATGTTCCTTGTGGCTGCTGTACCAAGTTGCTACATGTTGTGTACACACCTTGTCTATCTACTAATATAAGATCCCACACCGTTGTTTATTTCAGGCTTCTACAAGTTAACTTCTAGTGATGCTGTTAGCGTACCCACTACAGTAGCTGAATAATTTACCTTGCTTAGTGTACCAACTAACTCATCATATATATTGTTACATAATAATCTGGCCCACTTGTTACCAAACTTTATGCATCGCTGCTTTTCTGCTTTATTACTTTTTAGCTACTTTCCCTTGCTATTTAAGCACCATTCGGGGTCAGTGAGATCCATCTCTTGTGTAAGGGGTTGTCCCCTGGCTGGCTAAGAACCCTAGCTACAGTACTTCTGGATCGAGCAATCCATCCTCTTGAAGTGGCCTACTTTCTGTGTTTTGCGTTTCATCTCTGAAGATCATCGACAGATCCTTAGTTAGCGCCTGTCAGTACCATATTTGCTGGTATTGATGAATCTAGCCTCGTATGAGATGGCTTCTGTAACCAACTTGCATCATATCGTGTGCACACCTTCTGTTAATTGATATAAGAAGATCCCGCACAGGCGTTTAGTTCAGGCTACCGGGAGTCAACTCCTGGTGAGGCTATTAGCATACTATGTATGGCATTTCAGTCGACAACACTAGCTGAATAATCTACCTTGCTTAGTGAATCCAGTAAGCCATCTTATATATTGTTATGTAGTGTGGCTCAGCTTTAAGAACTTAATCGCTTGAATGAAATGTACAGCCTGATTTTATTACTACACTCTGACTGTTGCTATGTGTTACTACTGGACTACATCTTCACTTGTTCTAATCAGGCTGTATTTTGTTGTTGCATCAATTATAGGCGCTCGCAACTGAGGTCTTCAACAGTCAACGCACACGCGCGGCGCATGAATGCAGGCAGGCACACGTTTTTGCAGAGCTAACCTGTGATGGTTCTGTAGTGAGTGCTGTAAAGTTTACGTCAAGTTGCTACTCTGTGTTTGCATGAGGATGAGGTGTGCTTGATGTGAGTGTGTGGCTTGTTCTAACCGTGGATGTACCTAGCATCTCTGTGGCGAGAGATAATTCTCTGGTAACTGAAAAAGACCTGATGGATGGAAACTTTAGCTCTGAATGAAGGAATCCTTGCCTTCGGCGGTGGGTTATAAAACATGATCAAGCGGTGACCTGCTTAGGCTTGGGCGCGCAGTCATCGCGGAAATCTGGACATGAACGATCAGGCGCCAATCTAGACAACAGCACATTGCGGAAAACTGTAGTTGTAGCACCGACACATCGCTGAAAGTTTCTCGTGCTATATAACTAACTAATAATACTAGTACTTGGGCTCGTGTTTTCAACAAGCCATTCATTCATACTACTAACTCGGATTTAACTGTCGCTGAAATCAGTGAATCTTACACACATTCCAGCGACAGTTACTTCATAGCTTGGTACAAAATACATTATCCTAACAGGACAGTTCGCAATCTCCAATTACCAGCATTCATGTCAATGCTGTACCAACCAGGGCCAGGGCCAAGGCTGAATGATCCACAGCTAAACCATCACCAACATTCACGAGTTCATGACAATATAAGATCAATACACTTCTACGGGGGGGGGGGGGGGGGGGGGGGGGGGGGGGGGGGGGGGGGGGGGGGGGGGGGGGGGGGGGGGGGGGGGGGGGGGGGGGGGGGGGGGGGGGGGGGGGGGGGGGGGGGGGGGGGGGGGGGGGGGGGGGGGGGGGGGGGGGGGGGGGGGGGGGGGGGGGGGGGGGGGGGGGGGGGGGGGGGGGGGGGGGGGGGGGGGGGGGGGGGGGGGGGGGGGGGGGGGGGGGGGGGGGGGGGGGGGGGGGGGGGGGGGGGGGGGGGGGGGGGGGGGGGGGGGGGGGGGGGGGGGGGGGGGGGGGGGGGGGGGGGGGGGGGGGGGGGGGGGGGGGGGGGGGGGGGGGGGGGGGGGGGGGGGGGGGGGGGGGGGGGGGGGGGGGGGGGGGGGGGGGGGGGGGGGGGGGGGGGGGGGGGGGGGGGGGGGGGGGGGGGGGGGGGGGGGGGGGGGGGGGGGGGGGGGGGGGGGGGGGGGGGGGGGGGGGGGGGGGGGGGGGGGGGGGGGGGGGGGGGGGGGGGGGGGGGGGGGGGGGGGGGGGGGGGGGGGGGGGGGGGGGGGGGGGGGGGGGGGGGGGGGGGGGGGGGGGGGGGGGGGGGGGGGGGGGGGGGGGGGGGGGGGGGGGGGGGGGGGGGGGGGGGGGGGGGGGGGGGGGGGGGGGGGGGGGGGGGGGGGGGGGGGGGGGGGGGGGGGGGGGGGGGGGGGGGGGGGGGGGGGGGGGGGGGGGGGGGGGGGGGGGGGGGGGGGGGGGGGGGGGGGGGGGGGGGGGGGGGGGGGGGGGGGGGGGGGGGGGGGGGGGGGGGGGGGGGGGGGGGGGGGGGGGGGGGGGGGGGGGGGGGGGGGGGGGGGGGGGGGGGGGGGGGGGGGGGGGGGGGGGGGGGGGGGGGGGGGGGGGGGGGGGGGGGGGGGGGGGGGGGGGGGGGGGGGGGGGGGGGGGGGGGGGGGGGGGGGGGGGGGGGGGGGGGGGGGGGGGGGGGGGGGGGGGGGGGGGGGGGGGGGGGGGGGGGGGGGGGGGGGGGGGGGGGGGGGGGGGGGGGGGGGGGGGGGGGGGGGGGGGGGGGGGGGGGGGGGGGGGGGGGGGGGGGGGGGGGGGGGGGGGGGGGGGGGGGGGGGGGGGGGGGGGGGGGGGGGGGGGGGGGGGGGGGGGGGGGGGGGGGGGGGGGGGGGGGGGGGGGGGGGGGGGGGGGGGGGGGGGGGGGGGGGGGGGGGGGGGGGGGGGGGGGGGGGGGGGGGGGGGGGGGGGGGGGGGGGGGGGGGGGGGGGGGGGGGGGGGGGGGGGGGGGGGGGGGGGGGGGGGGGGGGGGGGGGGGGGGGGGGGGGGGGGGGGGGGGGGGGGGGGGGGGGGGGGGGGGGGGGGGGGGGGGGGGGGGGGGGGGGGGGGGGGGGGGGGGGGGGGGGGGGGGGGGGGGGGGGGGGGGGGGGGGGGGGGGGGGGGGGGGGGGGGGGGGGGGGGGGGGGGGGGGGGGGGGGGGGGGGGGGGGGGGGGGGGGGGGGGGGGGGGGGGGGGGGGGGGGGGGGGGGGGGGGGGGGGGGGGGGGGGGGGGGGGGGGGGGGGGGGGGGGGGGGGGGGGGGGGGGGGGGGGGGGGGGGGGGGGGGGGGGGGGGGGGGGGGGGGGGGGGGGGGGGGGGGGGGGGGGGGGGGGGGGGGGGGGGGGGGGGGGGGGGGGGGGGGGGGGGGGGGGGGGGGGGGGGGGGGGGGGGGGGGGGGGGGGGGGGGGGGGGGGGGGGGGGGGGGGGGGGGGGGGGGGGGGGGGGGGGGGGGGGGGGGGGGGGGGGGGGGGGGGGGGGGGGGGGGGGGGGGGGGGGGGGGGGGGGGGGGGGGGGGGGGGGGGGGGGGGGGGGGGGGGGGGGGGGGGGGGGGGGGGGGGGGGGGGGTTCATCATACTTGTCCTGAAGCTCGGCACTAAGTTCATCTATTTTCCTCTTTGATTCAGAGTCTTCTTCACCTGGCATATGCTTCATCACTTCCAATTTTCCCTGCAACTGTTTTATTTCTAGCTCAAGCTTCTGTTTGGCATCCAGTTTCTGCTCTAACTTGATAATCTCATCTAGAGCAGCCTTTTTCTCCCTCTGCAGTTTGCCATTTTCAGCACAGGAAGACAGTCATAGATATTAGTATCTCAAAACCTCAAGTAAAACAATATATAGTAAGGCACAAACCTTGTGTTTTGCCACAAGCTTCAGCACATTTTCATCTGCCCTCTGTTGCTCCGACGTTGCCATCTTAAGATACTTTGCTTTGATCTCATTCTGTATTCACCACAACAACCTGACATGAGTTTTATGCAGAGATACTAGGGGGGGGTGTACCAAATGGCATCTACATTTCACGCCTACCGGCATGCCCTCTCTAGAAGTAAAAAACAAATTACGTGCATTTTGCTGAAATTGTCCTACTGTTAAACCCTCTGCAATCTATTGTCCAAGAGCGGAATTTCGAGTGACGACAAAAATAAGAAAAATGCAATGATAGGAATCTATTTATTATATTGTTAAACCAACATGAAATGAAAGGTGAAGATTCACCAATTTAAGGTTAGAAAAATTGGACAATAGAGATTCATCAAGATCAACTTAACAACAAAAACTAAGACGTTCAGATGGACGCACGCGCACAAAACCATAGACCAATTTCAACTGACAATAGTGCTTGGTATAGAACTGTAAGATAAAACTAGGAAAGAACTTATGTACATCTGAATCAGAATCCCATAGGCGTGCTCCTCTCAAAATAAGAGCCTGTACGCTTAAATCGCTTAGGAATCGAATAGGGAAAGTCACCAATGCATCTCAATTAAGGCATACCCCTCATGAAAAATCAGAGCCCGCGCACTTGAATCAGCTTAGGAGTCGAATTACAAAATGTCATGCATCACCATTTGTACTACACGTCAACTTCAGAGTTCAGGCTACTACTCTTAGAAATTTGAGCAAAGTGCAAATGAATAGTAATGTCAAACTGATCAAGTTCTGGAAAAAATAAAAACCCGCGCATCTCAAAACTACATGTCAAACGCAAGAAAAGTGCAACAAAAACTGTCAGTAGATCTCGACTGAACAATATAGAAATACTTTCTGCAGATTCAATAGCGATATTAGTACGCACAGCGTTAAGAAAGAAAGGTTCACAGCATTTACTTCTAATGGTCAACATGATAACATCTTTGATTGCTTCTATAAAAAATAGAATATCTACACCACATATTTTGATGTATTTCAGAGTAATAGGAAACGCTACGCAGGTTATTTTGATGAATGTACTATAACGGTGTTTATGCACTAGAAGAAAGTATCTACTTAAAGCATTTATTTTGGTAAAATCAGATTGCAACGGTGTAGATTACTATGAAATTGTGTAAAATAAGGCCAGCAATTTTAGTGTAACATGCCATGGATCTAAGTACATGCATCGGGTGCATAGTTCTATAACCATGCATGCACGTATGGATTGGCGGTCAAAAGTTTATAGCAACTAAAAAAGACAGAGAGAAGTGGTAGATTGGAAAGGATCATAAGTCTAAACATGCATAGGACCACATACAGAGCATGCATGCCATCAGGTAAGAATGATCGATGGTAATGCACTGTGTGTAAGCGAAAACATATCGTATATAAAATGCAAAATGGTGTCATTGTTGTCAAAGTAAATATGGGAAGCAACAAATCACGTGAGTATCTAGTATGTAGTTTCAGCCGTGCTGAAAAATATAAGCCTATGCAATACAGCATGTGTAAAACAGGAGAAAAAACTACCACAAGAGAAAATATTGTAGCAATTTTGAATAAATATGCCCAGATAATTACATGCCTTAGATGGGTAGATGACAGAAACAACTAGAGCAATATGAGGATGCATGGAAGCATCAGAAGGCATGATATTTGCATTAGATAAAGGACAACTAAAAAAACAGAACACGATGTTTAAGTACTGGTGCCCCACGTTTGAATTTAATTCATGCTGGAGAATACGGAAAAAAATATATTCTCAGTAAGATAGGGAACACGAGATAAACAAGAGTGGATGAGATAAAATTAGAGGTTAGTAAGAAAGTCTATTGTTCTGTATATAGTGGGCCACGAATCTCAATGCTAACGGTCTTCCTGTGTTAAATAAAATACACTCGCTAGTGGCTACCATTATTTTCTATATTAGAAAGACATACAAATATTAATGAATGTGGCATGAATTAAATCGTGGATCATTCATTTACAAATAGGAAGGAGAAGAAAATTCCAATATTAATGCCATGTAGTTATTCTAGCCGCGCATATGCACAGGTCATCCAGCTAGTTACTAGTAAACAGAAATATGCTATTTAAAAGAAGCACAGAAACAATCAACCATCGCCGAAAACAAACAAAAGGAGAGGACACAAAAAACTAACTTCCATAATTCTTTATTGGCGACAATGGACACGCACCTTCTCCTTCTCTTTCTCAAGGTTCCTTCTATCCGAGTCACTACGCACAGCAAGCTCATCAAGCTGCCTGGATTTCAATTCAAGATCCTGCATCTTGGCCTCCAGTTCCGAACGAAGCTTCTGATTCTCATTAAGGATCATCTGAGAATGCCTACGAGCAAGTTGCTGCATATTGCGGATTTCTGGTGATAATGCAAGTTCAAAATGGATAATTAGATAACTGAAAGGGAAAGGCCCCAATGCTCAAAGGAGATAAATGCACATATGCTGTTCTACCATAACAGAACACATAAACAGCAAAAGATTGCAGACCAACCATCATTGTATCTCTGGAGGACCAGCTCCTTTTCTTCCATCACCTTGTCAAGTGAGGTGGTCGTCTCATTGTACTTGCATTCAAGTTCTTGGGCATGCTTGGTCTTTACCTCAATTGCGCTGGCCAAATTAGCTACCAACTTGTCGGTTTTGCGTGTTCCTTCATTCTCAAGTTCTGCAACGGTTTTCAGATCACCGTTTTTCTGCAGATGCTCCCCGATCGGTCCCGGGGCTCTTTGATCCTCAGCCCTTGCAACCCATCCAAACATCTCGGGCCCTCGATACTTGTGCTGCTCCCAGTCTCGCTTGCCATATCCTTCTGCCTCAAAGTGGTTCTCAAACTTGAAGGCGTTGCAGAAAGAAGCATAGTCTTTTCCAAACTCAACGATGGTGTTCCCGGTGTGGCCTCTATGGTTCCACAAAGGAATGACCTTGTGCGGGCAAAAGGCCGAGAGCTGCTCCTTCAGGCGGTTCCCACTTTCCCCGACCTGGCGCCCTCCTTTCCACTCAGTAGGCACATTGACCAGCACTCCCATCCAGGGCCAGACGAACTGCTCGTCTCTGTTCTGAGCGGGGTGAGGCTCCAGCTCCACAGCCTTCTTCAGCAGTGACGGCGGCGGCTCCGATGTGTCGGGCGATTCATCCTTCAGGCGCTTGGTAAGGACGCGGTCTCCCCCATGGCGATTAGCATCTGGACCTGCTCCAGTCGCGTGACGCTGTGGCAGGCCATCTCTGCTCCGAGAACCCGTTTCCTCGCGAATCCTGCCAAAATCGGAAAAGAAAGGCGCTAAATTGCAGGCAGCTGCCGCGTTCCTTGATTTCGCAGGGCCTAGAGCGAGATCTCAAGAGACGGAAAGAGGAGGGGTTGGGCATCACGTACCGTTCCGGTGCATCGCCGGGATCCATGGATGGCGGCCGCTGACAGACGCCGCCACCACCAACCTAGGGTTTTAAGGCCCCGAGAGGATCAGTCCAATGTCGCTCAAAGGAAGGGACGGGGAGGAGACGGACCACGAACGAGGGGCGAGGGAGGGTCTGGGCTCACCTTGCGGTCCGCGGCGGCGTTGGGTGAGGCGAGCCGCCGCCTTGCTGTGTAGTGTAGGGCGCTGTGGCCGGGCGGGGGGGCAGAGCAGAGGAGATGATCACGTGATCGAGGAGGCGAAAGGCCGAAATGTCCAAATGGGGGAGACGGGGAGGGGGCGCTGAGCAAGTGAGCAAGTGGGTAGTAGTATATTTTCTTTAGAGAAAAATTCACTACAGGTCCTCATACTCGTCGCGTTGGCCACATTTTTCCTCGTACTTGCAAATACCCAAAATACAGTCCTACAACTTATCTCAGGTGGTCATCTACGGTCCAAAATACCATTTCCTCTACGTACCTGCTGATTTGGCGGTTGATTGGCGCGTCCACGCGGGCTTTGACCGCCAGCTCATCACCAGACGCCCTGGGCGGGGGAGTGCTGTTTTTTTTTTTTGTGCAAAAACGACGAATTTACGTTCGCCCCCCCCGCCTAGTCGGACCGCGCCACACCTGGTCGGACCGACCGCACCGCACCGCACCTCTCCCCTCTCCTCTCTCGTCTCGAACCCTAGTCGTCGTCGCCGCCTCCGCCGCCGTCGCCGCAGCCACCACACCTCTCCCCTCTCCTCTCCCGTCTCGAACCCTAGTCGTCGTCGTCGCCTCCGCCGCCGTCGCCGCAGCCACCGCACCTCTCCCATCTCCTCTCCCGTCTCGAACCCTAGTCGTCGTCGCCGCCTCCGCCGCCGTCGCCGCACCCACCGCACCTCTCCCCTCTCCTCTCCCGTCTCGAACCCTAGTCGCCGTCGCCGCCTCCGCCGTCGTCGCCGCAGCCACCACCGCCTGGATCTGCTGCCACCTCTCGCCGACGGCATGTCATCTACGAGATCCTCCCGCTCCGGACTGCGCTATGGTCTGTGTGGCCGCTCTGTTGAGGTGCCACTGGTCGGATGCCCCAATTGTGGCGAACCTGTCAAGTGCTACCGCTCTAGCACCGATGAGCACGATGGCTGGGTTTTCTACAAGTGCACCCACGACAATGTAAGCTTCAGTCTTTTTCTGTTCGATTCATGAATCTGCCATGTTCAGTAGCCATGTTGTGCTCAGTAGCCATGATGGGTTAACTAGTTGTGATGTGCTTAGAAGTTAACAGGTTAACTGAATGTTCAGTAGCCATGATGTGCTTAGAAGTCTTGAATGTGCTCAGTAGCCATGAATCTGCCCTGGTTAACTGAATTTTAGTACTTAACTGAACATTTTTTCATGTTAACTGAACTTTTTCAGTCATTTTCACACATTGCATTGCTTTGGTTGTAGGTCACCTGTGATTTCTGGCGCTGGGAGATGGAATATGTGCAGCATCTGGTTGAAACTAGGGTTCTTGTTGGTAATGCTGCTGTAGATGCAATTGGTGCAGCTGAGGACAGGACGGAAGAGCTTGAGAGGAAGAGGACTGAGTGGATGGCAGGAAGAAACTTAGCTGGAAGGGCCTTGGCTGGAAGAGGCATTGCAGGCAGGGTGAATTTTGACAGCCCTAGTGAGAAAAACCTTGCTACCAAGAAGCAAGTTGCTATGCTTCTTGGATTAGGTAGAGAGATCCTGCTAGTGCTAAAGCTTCTTATGGCTAGTGTTGTGGTGCTTTGAGTGATGTCTTTCATCTTCAGTATGAAGAAGTGAGATGTTGATAAATTAGTAGGTGTCTCAGCTGAATATGTATCTATGGTTGTAATGGATATGATGTTATTTTGGCTGTATGGTTGTAATGGATATGTATCTATCAAGTAATATGAATGTTTCAGTGTCAATGTTGAATCTTCCAATTTGTTGTCAATATTCAGTTAACTTTGTCCTTTCTGAGCTGAACTTAACTGAAAAATATCAGTTAACTTTGTCTTCTCTGAGTTCTCTGAGCTGAACTTTGTCTTTGTCTTTTCTGAGCCAACATGTATGTGGAGAACAATATAGCCAAAAAATTATGTTTACACGGCAAATCATTATATGGAGAACAAATCATTTAACTGAACTTAAATGAAAAAAGATTTAGTTAAATGAGCTTGATTGATATGGCCAAAATGTAACTGAACTTAACTGAACAAAGATTCAGTTAACTGAGCTTGATTGGTATGAAATGTAAAGAGTAAATGAACTTAAATGAAGTTACACCCATGCACACTGGCACCCTACAACTTACATTGTGCGTTTGCCTTTGGTCCACAACCACCAGATCCACCTTTGCTTCCCTCCCCAGCCACAAGTATCTCTCTTCTCTGTTCTTCCACCACCAGATCCATCACCACTCGTTCCCCTTCTTCTCTTCTTCCTCCAGCGTCAACCATGGTGTCGTGGGATGATCTCCCTAGCTCTTCTGGAGACGACTCTGTTACCAGCAAGGTTGGTCATCTCCTCCTCATCTCCTACTAGGGTCATCTCCTCCTCGTCTCCTACTAGGGTTACCAACAGCTAGGGTTTTCTTTCTTCATTCTGAATCCAATCTAAATTTGTTTTAGGCTCCTGCCACAATCTTCTGTGAGGAATGGAGAGGCCTGGCCACAGATTTGCCTAGTTTTACATGTCAGCATGGAACTTTGTGTGAGAAGGTTGTGGCATTTGAATAATTTGATACTGGCAGGAGGTTCCTAACCTGTGCCCAGAAGGTTAGTGCAAATTCATTCACACTGTCAAAAGTTTAAAAAGCTCAAATTTTAGTTATTTTTCAGTAGTCAATTTGTATGCCATTAAAGTGCTATGTGTAGTTAACTGGATTTTTTGAGTAGTTAACTGAATTTCTTGATTAGTTAACTGAATTTCTTGATTAGTTAACTGAATTTATGTTTGTTTTAAATTCATAGGAAGTACCTAGCTGCAACTATGTGGAGTGGGTTGACCCTGAGTGGCCTGATGCTACGAAGATGAGCCTAGCTAGGATATGGAGCATGTATGAAGAGGAGACAAAACAGAATCTCAGACAAAATGTTCTGAATGCTGAGGAAAACTTGAAGATTATGGAAGAGAAGAAGAAGTTGGAAAAAGAGCTTAGCAATTTCAAACTTGATTTTGCTAACATGGTGGCTGAGAAGGAGCAGGCAATTAGCCAATTAGGCAGCACACAAATTGATATGGCTGATCTTAGGGAAGAGCTTGAGAAGAGGAAGATGAATGACAAAACAATAACAAGCATTCATCAGGTATTCAGGGCTAAGGCAGAAAAAGAGAGAGATCAAGTGATGCAGGAGAGGGACCAAGTCATTGGAGAGAGGGATAAATTAAAGCAAGAGAAGAGAAAGCTTGAATACATGATTGGTGACTTGTTCAAACACAAAGAGGACACCAAGGAGAAGATAAGGAAGCTTAAGGGGATGCTGGATGATTTTGATTGAGCTGATGTTGTACTACATGCTGAATGATTTAACTAATTTCCAGTTTCTAGATGTTGTACTGATGTTGTACTAGATGCTTAATGAATTTGATTGAACTGATGTTGTACTAGATGCTCAATTTCTAGTTTGATGGTTTTGTTATTCAAGTGAATTTGTTTATCCAGCAACTAACCACATATGCATAGATAACAAATTTCCAGTTGGAGATGGCTAACTAAATTTTGAATGACATAGATAATAACTGCAAGAATTCATTTAGTTGATGTTTATTTAGTGCTGACAAAAGATAGAAATGCTTAAGTGAATTTTGATAACATTCAGTTAAACATCAACACTCAGTTAGCTGACAACATTCAGCATACCTAACAATGACAGCAACACTGAAACAATTGCTCAACATAGTAACTGACAACAACTGAAGATGACAGCAACAATGACAACAACACTTGCTCAACATAGTAACTGACAACTGAAGATGCATTTCATAGTACTTGTCCACAAATATAGAGTTCAGCAGACAGTGAAGCCATAACATCACATTACCAAAAGAAGACCAGCAGACAGTAATAATTAACTTATGTGCTCACATTATACAAGCACACCTAACCAAACATCTCTACTTATAACTTATATGCTGAAAATAGTATACTTTCAGCATACCTAACTAACCACCTTCTTCACTTCTTCAGCCCATAGTTCAGTTGTTCATCTTCTTCAGGCGCTCTGACCGGCGAACCTCAGCTACACCTTCTTCAGTCATCTTCCTTTTCTTCTTGTTCTCTGCCACCTCTGCATGTGCTTCAAGTGCCAAGACCACCTCCACCTCCTGCTTGACCAAGACTGCAACATCTGGAAGCAGGTCGACGTCGATCGGGCGCTTCTTATCACCCTCCTTCGCGTCGAGGACTGGCGCCACCATCTGGACCTCCGGCTCCTCCGCCTCCTCTGGCTCCTCCGTCTCGTCGTCAGAGATGACAACCACCGATATGTCCGGCTCGCCAGTCGACCAAGACGAGTCGGCGGCGTAGCCAGAGTCGTCGTCGAAGCCAGAGTCGTACTCCGAGTCGGACGACTTGGCGTCGGAGACGTCGTCGCGCCCGAGGAGATCGGGCTGGTAGTGGTCCCAGTAGGCCGTGTTGACAGGCGCGGGGACGGCCAGGTCGACGTTGTGGACGCGCTCCGTTCGCGAGCCAACGCGCAAGGGATCCGGCTGCTACGGCGCGATGGCGGACCGGTACATCCATCATCGGGCTCGCTGCCTCAGGTCATCGGAGCGCGTCTCCTGCATCGTGAAGCGGAGGATGAGCGCAGAAGGGATACCGAAGGGGTTGGTGATGGTGCGGTCCAGCTCGTCGTCGGTCATGACCTTGAGGAGGCCATGCGCGTGGTGATGCAGCATCCCAGTGCTCGGGAACCACTTCCCGATCTTCGTCAGGTCCGCACGCATCGCCTTGTCGTTGCCTGCGAGGTTATCGATGACCCTCTGCCAGGCGGGGCTGTTCTCCATGTCGGCGGCGGTGGTGTGGTGGTCGGCGGCGAGGGTTTTCTTGACTGAGCGAGGAGAAACCGAGGCGACGCGAGTGGCGAGTGGACTGTGGCGAGTGGCGAGTGGAGAGTGGAGAGCGGCGGGTGGGTGGGTGGGCTTAAAGACAGAGGAGGAGAAACCGAAATGGCATGCAGATAACGCAGCGCACGGTCGCCGTATATAATGTGCAACGAACACTGGACCTGAGGGCCACCACGAAATAATAAGGGGTGTGTTAAGTAGCATTTGGTCAGACTACTAGTACTATCCCACTGGCATTGCATGCATCTCTTCATACCACAGGCCTGGGTTTGAGCCCCAGGCCAACCATTTTTTGTTTTTTTGAATCAAAAATTCATTTTCACTACAGGTTAGTACTACACCTAGTTACATTCAGGCCAACCATTTTTTGTCTTTTTTCAATAAAAAAATTAATTTTCATTCCAGTTTAGTGTACTACACCTGGGTGCTAATTAGATCAAAACACCTAGTTACAATTCATTTGCACTACACCTAGTTTTCAATCAAGGTATGAACTCAAACAATCAACTTTCATAAATTTCAGTCAAAACATTCAGCTGAGATGAGTACTAACTTGCATAAATTTCAGTCAAAAATGTAGTTAACTGAATGAGCCAATGATTGAACTACATTTCAATAGTTTCAAACACTGAATGGCTGGTACATTTGAATAGTTTCAAGCACTTAGATTGAAGTTTTTGACAAAAAATCAGATGATTGCAAGTGCAATACCACTGATTCATCTAAACTCATCAAACATATTGACTCTTTTCTGCTTCTTGGGCACATGTCCACTTGGCCCTGCTTGCTTCTTCTCCTCAGCTCTTCTTCTCTTGGCCTCTTCTTGCTGTTTCCTCTTTGCTTCTTGATCTTCCTTCCTCTTCAGTGCTGCCTCTGCTCTCTTTGCTTCTTGTTCTTCTTTTCTCTTAAGTGTTGCCTCTGCTTTAGCTGCAATTGCTTCAATTGCTTTTGCTTCCTTCTCTTGTTGTAATGCAGCTTTCCTTGCTGCTTTGCTGCTGTTTCCTCAGCCTTCTTGTCTTTTGCTGCTCTTCTTCTTCTTGTTGCCTGCTCTGCTTTCCTGATAGCAATTTCTTGCCTTTTTGCTTCTGCCTCCTCTTCTCTTTTCTCTGCCAACTCATTCATGGCCTCCAGTGCTGCATCTCTTCTGGCTGCCATCTGCCTTTATTTGTCCTTCTTCATCTTCAACAGCTTCATGGTCAGGTTCCCATCAGTTGTAGCTATTGTAGCTGTTGTTGTATGTGTTGTAGTTTGAGAATTAGCTGCCATAGAGACAAATGTTGAATCTGGCACATTGGTTTCATTGTAATCTCCAGGCACTGATCTAGCTTGCTGCATCCTGTGAAGTATTGTACATCCAAAGTCCTGCACCTGTTCAAAGACAAGAGGTGGACACAACTGATAAGCATCCTAGCATACTATGAAGCAGTCTACATTTTAATTGATTAGACACAACTTATAAGAAGTGGACAAAAGATTAGCATTTGCCTGAAATACAACTGGTGTATCATATTCTTCATCTTCTTGAGCAGCATCTTGAGCAGCATGGACCACCTCCTATGTGAGTTGGCCATCATCTTGTGTTACATTGACCTCCTGTTGTGGTACTTGGGCATCATCTTCTACTAGATTAACCTCATCCTGTGTGAGTTGGCCACCATCTTGTGTTAGATTGACTTCCTGCTGTGGGAGTTGGCCTTCTTCTTGAGCAGCATGTGGTACTTGGCCAGCAGCTTGTTGGTCATCATCTGACACATCATCAGGTATAGCCCTTGGCCCCCTTCTCACTTGTTTCTTTGGCAAAATGCCAGCCTTTCTCTGATTGCATCCTTTGATATTATGGCCCTGTTTATGGCAGTAGGAGCATGTTATTTTAACTCCATGTCTGGTCATTACCTTGGTTCCATCTTTCTTTTCAATCTCATAAGGCTGCTTTCTCCTACTCTTGTTTGAAGGCCTCCCTATTTTTTTTCATAGACAGGTGGCTTGATTTCACACCCATTCATCTTCTTCCACTCTCTCCTATCTCTGCAAGGCTTGATAATGGGTTGGTATGCTAGCTTGAATGCCTCAATACTGTAGCAGGAGTGCACCAAAGTCTCAGGGTCAATTCTTTCATGTCTGCAGCATGCAATTGCATGGTGACATGGAACTCCACTAAGATCCCACCTCTTGCATGTACAACTCTCTTCCTTGATGTCAACAATGTATGTCCTGTTCTTGTTGTCAACCTAGAAAATGCCATCACCAGCCCCTGAAACCATGCATGTAGCTGACAGCTCAATATTCTTTTCAACTCTTTTCCTTATTTTTGGGCATATAGAGCTAGGCCAGTTCTCTGCCTCCTTTCTTTTATTGTAGAATCTGACCATGAGCTGGGTTTTGATCTTGTCAACCATTGATCTGATCAACATCTCCCTAGCCTCAAGGATATATTTGTTGAAAACCTCACAGTTGTTGTTCAGAAGGATATCACACTTAGGCAATTCTCTTTGGAAACCCCTGACCCAAGTGTTTGGTGGTAGTTGCTCAAGCCATGTGTAGGCTTCCAAGCTCATGGCCTTTAGTTCCTCCATGTTTGCAGCCCACAGTTCAGGTGTTGTGCTCATTGCACACTTCCATAACTGGTTCTTCAGTACATCTTCTTTATGTGTTTGCTGAAAATTCTGCTATATATGCCTGACACAATGTCTGTGCTCTGAATCAGGAAAGTGCTGCCTCACTCCCTTGATCAGCCCCTTTTGCTTGTCTAACATAATAGTCCATGGCTCTGTATTGAGTATTCCCAAGTCACTCTTCAGGTTTGACAAAAACCATTTTCATGTATCAGTGTTCTCTACCTCCACAACTGCAAATGACAGAGGGTAAATGCAGTCATTGGGATCCATCCCAACAGCACACAGCATAACACCTCCATACTTGCTCTTCAGGTGACATCCATCTAAACATATGACAGGCCCGCAGGCTTGCATGAAACGCCTTTTGCAGGCATCCAGAGAGAAATAACAACTTCCAAATATGCCATCATTGACACCCACATAGAAAGAGCTACCTGGGTTTGATGTTCTGACTTCTTGTGCATAATCCCACATGCTGCTGTACTGCTCTAACTCATCTCCTTCAAGGACCTTCTTGACTAGTCTCTTAGCCCTTCTAAGTTTGCTCCTTGTAGCTATCATGTTCCAGTCCTTCTGAACCACCCTTCCAAAATTCTTCATGTTCATGTTTTCATCTGCTCTGAAAGAATCAATATATTTTCCCGCCATGAAGGGAGCAGTGAATGACTTCACAGGCCATTTCTTTATGCAGGTATGCTTTGGGTTGTATTTCTTGACCATCAAGCATTTTGTTCTGCAATCAAATGATGCAAACAAAGACCAAGGGCAACCTTCTTCACAAATGGCTTGCAGTCTTTTCCTATCATTTTTGGGGCACTTAACGCCAACCCTTTCCCTACAGCTGTACTCTTTGATAGCTTTCCTCAGTAACTCAACACTTGCAAATGTCTGTCCCACTTGGAACTCTGGTTTAGACATGTCTTCTTCTCTGAAACATTTGAAATTGAGCTTAACCTTATCTTCATCAGAAGAAGGCAAACACAGGTCCACATCTTCAACAGGATCATCAGGTTGTTCTTGGACTGCTAAACCTTTACCTTTATCACAATCAACATTTCTGTCAAATAGGTCATCATCATCTTGCAGATCAATATCTGAATCAACAAGTTGTGGATTGAAAATTTCATCAGAATCATGAATTGCTGAAGATCTCATTGCTGAATCACCAATTCCATCTTCTGCATCCATGTTTAAAACCCTACAGGTTTTCCTTCTGCCCCTGAACTCAAATTGAAATGTATCAATATATTCTCCTGGCCGAGGAGGACCTGGTATGTACTCCTCTTCTTCTGACTCTTCCCTCACTTTCTGCATCATACAATTGATCTTGCTCAGCCTGCTCCTGTAACACTTGCACTTGCTCAGCATTTTCCTCTTGCACTTGGTCAGAATGATCCTCCTGCACTGGCAGTTGATGTGACTGCTCCTCTTGCACTTGCTCCTTCTTAGGCCTCAGGCCATTGAATTTGGCCAAAGGAGGATCCTCATCATCAGAATGAACTGGAACAGGGGACATATATGACCTCATGCTGTCATCATGATCAAGAAATATCTGCTGGAAATGGTTCCCATTCAGAACACAATCCTTCATGTTCTCTGTCATTGTGTTGTCCTCTAACTTAATTTCTCTTAAGCCATTCTTATAGACTGTCAGTCCAGGAACACACCAGTAAGCCCTTATCCTGCCCTCAAACTCATACCCAATTTCCTCCACCAGACTGGCAACAACTATAGGTGTCCAATTATCTATATCACAGTTGTCATACCAAATAGAGTGGCCCTTGTGATAACCCCTATGCTTGCCTGCACATAGGAAATAGCCACCATGTATGACCTCAACAGAGAAGTGGTTGCTTAGGGGGCCTTCAAAACAAATGAAATGACAAAATGTTCAGACAGACAGTAATAACAGAGATGAAGAGACAATGCAACTGCACAATGACACAACCATGCTATTTGAGAGCATCTGAGCTAGGAAATTGACACAATGTAACTGCACCAGTCTAACACAACTGCCAATGTTCAGACAAAAAATGTTCAGTCAGTAATAACAAAACTGTCAATGTTGAGACAAAAAATGTTCAGCCACTTGAAGACATGACCCAACCATGCTATTTGAAAGCATCTTTGCTACAAATAGCTCAGTGTAAGTGCACCAATCTAACCAAAATGTCAATTTTCATACAGGTTCAGAAATAGATAATTTAGACAGGTTCAGACACTGAAAGTTCAGACATTTCCAGAACAAAATGATGGAATTCATGGCATATCAAGTAAACAAATGTATGATCTTTCACGTCCAAAAGCCTGTTCTTTTAGGGGATCTGGCAAACAAACAGTCATCTCATTAACAAAACAACATATGGTCGATGCATGTAACCTAATTTAAGCTAACATTTACGGCCAAAAAAGCAGTGCATTCCCTTTTCCTAACAATTAGAGCAATCAAAACCTTAATTACCTCTTGACAACCATATTTCATCTACAAATAACCTATCGAAAGGCCTCATGAAACCCTAATTTGGATCTGCCACTAACTTCACCATCCACGGCTAAAACCCTACATGTGCACCCCATCCGTGACAAAAAAGAGGGCCAAGAACCCTAAACCCTGCCCCGTATGCGCAATTGAGTAGGACGCGCACTCTTTCCCGGAGCTAAAGCGGCCAGATCGGGCAGAGAAGGTGGTGACGACGGCGACGTACCATACAGCGGCGGCGAGGCATGATGCTCACGACGGGAGGGAGCGAGAGGGACGTCACGCAGGCCCCTACCAAACGGAGCAGACGGCGGCGGCTCGGCGTCCGACGACGTGCTCATGGCGGCTCGCCACAGACCGCCACGCCCGGCGAGGTCAAGTCGCACCTCGGCAGCGACGACGAACAGGGAGCGGAGCGGAGCAGAGCAGGGGAGGGGAGCAGAGCGACTCGGTCTGGTCGGGTCCGACCAGGTGGATGGATCGGTCCGACCAGGTGGGCTAATGTTTTATTGCCCGTCGTTTTTGCAAAAAAAAACCGCATTCCCCCGAATGGATCAGCCCAGGGCGTCTGGTGATGAGCTGGCGGTCAAAGCCCGCGTGGACGCGCCAGTCAACCGCCAAGTCAGCAGGTACGTAGAGGAAATGGTATTTTGGACCGTAGATGACCACCTGAGACAAGTTGTAGGACTGTATTTTGGGTATTTGCAAGTACGAGGAGAAATGCGGCCAACGCGACAAATATGAGGACCTGGAGTGAATTTTTCTCTTTTCTTTATGGGATGTCCTAGAAGGGACAGCAATGCATAAAATTTGACTACCTCAATTCATTTTCTAGGTACATGAGTGAAGATTTGGGTAGGTAAAAAGATTCTGCTTTTACAACATATATACCTAAAATTGATAGCGACATTTCCAGAACCACATGGAACATAAAGATATGTGGGTGGGAGGCCCGAATTGGGCGGAATCGTTGCGCGTCGACCGAAGCGGGAGGTGGCGACAGCGGAACTCAAGGAACAGTTATGTCGGCCTATCGGGAGGCGTACCCGACGGTGAGGAGGCCGGCTCTGATTGGCACGGCGCCATAGCTTGAGCGCGAATGTCAGCTACGCGGAAAATGGGAGGAGCTGAGGGGGGAGAGAGGAGGAGACGGCGGCGACGGCGGACAGCCAAAACTAACGCGTGAAGGGAGGAGCACAGCGTGACCAAGCGGCGACGACGGTCATCGCGAGCTCAACGACGATCGTAGGGGATGCGGTAGATGGCCCCGAGCGTCGGGGCTCAGGGTGGCCGACCAGCTAGCGGCCAAAATCGGTTGGCAGGGGGCGGGGCGGGGTGACAACGATGAAAGTTCACTGGGTTGCGACTGGACTTCGTGTCACGTCTGTTTTTGTATCTTCATATAGATTTAGATATGTTATTGAAGCCAGTTTTAGGAGATTTCCCCCCTAAATTCTAGTTTTTAGATATTTGAGTGTCGTACATGGTCCGGAAACGGAAGAGTCCAGCTGTCATCAAGTTTCTGCTTCTGCAACGCGTCGACACATTACTGACTTACTACTTGGAGCAGGCCCGAGGAGCTTTGTGTTACAAAAGCCTTGGGAAAAGGTAACTTTTGCGAGGCAATGGAAAAACATCTAAGAGCAAGGATAATAGTATAGCCAACTGTTGGCTATAAGAAAGTGTCATGTTATCTATAGTCAACATGTATAACAATTAGCTATAAGTATGTGTTACTTTATTAATACATGGTCCATCTTCCACTTTCACACAGTGCCTAAGAGCACGTGCTATAGTTGGCTCTTGCATGAGAGTCCGCTTACATTCTCTCTCCTCCAACTAAATATAGAAATATTACTTTACTCCTTACAGCATGCTGATTGTACCTTATTGTATTTACTCTAAAGAACGTGCACACACTAATTCATCATGTGTTAACCAGTCAAAAATATGCTCCAATAATTACGCCCTCCAACTAGTGTCAAAGACATTTTTATATTATGGGATGAAGAAAGAACAAGGGCGGACCAAAGAGAGTGGCTCACCTTTCAGCAAATTTGACGCATTTTTAAGACCTCAAGTGTTAAACGGAACGTACAGCAGAACTTGTAACACTCTTCGTTCCTTCTGCTCTATGTTAGCGCATCTCCAATGGTAACATGCAAAAAAAACTCCCGCCTCCATCCGCGGATAGGGAGAGACCAGTCCACGGACACGGATGCGGGAGGCACCCTTTCAACGCTAGCCGCATATGTTTTCACAACAACTCAAACCAACCGGACGAAATTCGTGTAAACATGGTCGGATTTCATGCAAACATGACCGATTTATATAAAAAAGTTGGATTTTCATATAAACATGACGGATTTCAGTACATTTACATCAACAGTGTTAGTCCGGCTCTGAAGGTATAATTAATACCTAATCTAAATCACTGCCCGCGGATCCTTTTGTCTTCCTCATGTCCTGCAGCTCGATCACCAGACTGTCGGGACCCCTGGAGGTATATGCTTCAGCGCAAAGGACGACTCGCTTCCCCGCCACTCATCAGAGTGGAACCCCCGGCTGATGCTTCAGCGGGAGGAGAAGGCAGCGCCTCCGCTTCCGTGAAGCCCATGTGGGATCGACGGAGGTCCTCGAAAGAGAAGAACCGGGCAAGACACCGGCTGTGTACGCCGGTGTCGCCTAGGCGGTGGCCTTCATGGGACCCAAGCGGCGGCGGACTCCCGTGTTCTACTTCTCCTCGGTGATGACGACGGACGCGGAGGCGCTGGTCTCCCACTTGTCGCTCTCCATGCACCCAGCTTCTGCCTCTGTCTGCATCGTGCGGTCGCAGGCACGGGAGGCGCAGCCGCATATGCAGGAGCGCACGGTCGTCGACGGCAGCGATGACGCCCGTGCCGTCGTGCTCCCCTGTGACGCCCCCGATTCGACCGTACACTAATCATACACGCAAACGTGTACGATCAAGATCAGGGACTCACGGGAAGATATCACAACACAACTCTAAACACAAAAGAAAGTCATACAAGCTTCATATTACAAGCCAGGGGCCTCGAGGGCTCGAATACATAGCTCGATACATAAGCGAGTCAGCGGAAGCAACAATATCTGAGTACAGACATAAGTTAGACAAGTTTTGCCTTAAGAAGGCTAGCACAAACATCAACGATCGAAGAGGCAAGGCCTCCTGCCTAGGACCTCCTAACTACTACTGGTCGTCGGCGGTCTCCAAGTAGCAGTATCCGTCAGCGGTGGCATCTAGCTCCAGGGATCCACCATCTGGTTGCAACAACCAGAAAGAAGAAAGAAGGGGGAAAGGGGGAGCAAAGCAACCGTGAGTACTCATCCAAAGTACTCGCAAGCATCAGATCTAAACTAAGTATGCATTGGTATCAAATGGAAGGGTTGTATCTGTGGACTGAACTGCAGAAAGCCAGAATAGAGGGGAAGGCCTAGCCTATCGAAGACTAGCATCTTCAAGCAGCTCCGAGCATCTTGCAGCATGTAGAAGAGTAAAGAATAGCAGTTTATAATTAACAAGCATGTTGTAGTATTAATGTCCAAAGATCCTTCCCCGACTCCCTGCGAGGAAGCAATCCTGGGGCCACATATCCATCACATATCAAGTATCCATTTCTAGTTGTATAAGATCATGATACAAGTCTGAACGTCCATTACCGTGGACACGATATTCGAATAAATATCTTCCCTGCAGGGGTGCACCACGTTACCCAACACGCTCGATCACTCTGGCCGGACACACCTTTCTGGGGTCAATGCCCGGCCTCGGAAGATCAACACGTCGTAGCCCTACCTAGGCTCAGCAGAGAGGTCCCCGCCGGTCTACATCCTAAGCACTCCGGGGTCTGGGCCCATCGCCCGTTGCACTCCGGGTCGTTATGCGCAAGGGGATACCAGCACCACCCGTGAAGTGGATGGCATGATCCGGCCCGGCCACAATGCTGAACTGGACGTCTGACAAAGCTTCGGCTGATACTGCGACGTCGAGGCCCATAACTATTCTCGCGTGGTGGTTAGTGCGTAAAGGCCAGAGGCCAACTCAGAACAAATACCCAAACCTGTTAGTGCATTATTAAAAGAAGTGACGGCTGTCGGGACAAGTCCGGAGCTATCACCCCTCCTGGGTGATACCGCTAAACAGCCAGCCGCCACCGTAACAACTCCTCGGGTGCTCTCCGGGCCCGCCCGACTTTCACTAATGTCTCAAGTAAAGTCAAGGTAACCGTGTGTCCAAACATCAAGGGGAAAACCCGAGGAATCACCCCCGGTGAATTCCACTCGATGTAATCATCAAGGTGAACGTAAGAGGGACCACCCTCGAGGTTCACACTTGAGGTGTTGCACGTCAGAGCCGTATCGGAATGGTGAAGGAGGAAATCACCCTCGTTGACCACGACCGAATAGCTACACTACAGAGATCTCATCAGGAGTGATGTATGAGGTTCCACCCTCGGCACTCGATGGTAACTCTGCAGAGTCGAGCAACAAAAGGGGCGTGATGTGATGTGAGGTGTCGGGCTCTGGTCGTCGATCACGTTGATCGAGTCGTCGATGATGAAGCAGGGGCAACAAGGACAAGGTGGGGGTCACTGATGGATCACTATCCAACCTATACTAAGCAGTTTAGGATAAGCAGGTAAGGTACAACAGCAGGTACAAAAGCAGGCTATTCATCAGATAGGAGCAATCAATTACAGTAGCAAAATCTAATGCAAGCATGAGAGAATGGAATGGGCGATATCGGGATGATCAAAGGGGGGGCTTGCCTGGAAGCTCCGCTGAAAGGGAAGAAGGGTCGTCGTCGACGTAGTCGATCACAGTGGCATCAGCAGCGGTCTCGGGGTCTACCGGAGAGAAGAGGGGGAAGAAACAATAAATACAGAGCAAACAAGTGCAATACTATGCATGACAAGACAATAAGCAGAGCTAGGGGTGTTCTAGCGTGGTGCTACACGATACCGGCGAAGGGTGGCAACATCCGGAAAGTTTTCCCCGAGTTAGGCATTTTCGGACAGACGAACCGGAGGGGAAAAGTTCGATGTTCGCTATGCTAGGGGCATGTGACAGATGAACGGAGAGCGTATTCGGATTCGTCTCGTCGTTCTGAGCAACTTTCATGTATAAAACTTTTTCATCCGAGTTACGGATTATTTTCTACGATTTTTCAAAGATTTAAGCAATATCCTGAAAATCCCTGAAATTCTGCCAAGTCTGAGAACTCGACAGTTTTACACATCACTTAGCTGTTTTCCGGAGGCTATAGTTATTGTTCTGTACATCCTATGATTTGGTGACTTATACCAATTGTGACTATTTCTCTGCGATCTACATGTTAATATCACTTTCATCCATATTAGAGTTCATTTGCTTGATGAACAACAGCTCTAAAGTAGCTATGAAAATAAAGCTGTTTTCCGGTTTTTGTTAACAGAACATAGAACTTTGTGATTTTCGTAGGAATTAATCCACGCATCGAAATGATTTGGTCCAGTGGGATAAATGAAGTTTGTCAAGTATACTTTCTACTCATATTTTTCTTAGCCTTGTTAGCAGTTGTTTAACCGCAGTTTAGGGGCTGCCCAGGGGGTTACTCAATGTAAAAACTGAAAAGCTAGCTAGTAGCTACAGTACTAGCAATAGTAGTATAAGCAGAGCATTGGTAGTGGCGTGGCACGGGCGATGCAGTGCACGGACGCCGCGACGCGAGCGAGCGGCACACGGACGCAGCAAGCGCGCGACGCGGGGGGCGGCCAAGGCGGCGAACGCGGGCGGCCCGGGGCAGTAGCTACAGCGAAACAGAGAGCAGCAGAGATCAGCGAGCAGCAGCAAGCCGTAGCAGCAGAAGCAGTACCGGAAGCGCGCAGCCACAGCAGCAGCAGGGCGAGCGGCTGCGGCAGTAGGCGGGGCCTCGCAGAGGCCGGCGCGTGTGGAGGCACGGCCAGGCGCAGCGGCGGCGGCAAACGGGGCGCGTGGGGCGCAGCGAGCGAGTGCAGGCGCCTGTGGGCGCACTCTGGCATAGCGAGGGGAGCGGCCAGGCGACGGTGGCGCAGGGCGTGGTCGGGCAGCGGGCGCCCTGTCAGGACCAGAGTCCCAATCTACTGAATTTAAACTAAAACTAGCTGAATTTAGATGAGAACTGGGAGAATTGAGCTAGGGTTTTCATTGCAAGATGAAGGGGAAAGTAGTTAGCACGCCACCGGCGGCTAGGGTTTACACCCAATAATTCTATTACATGCCTCGAATGAAAGGGAGAGTTGGCTTTTATAGCCATTACAGCAACTAGAAAGCAGAAAAGTAGAAAAGCAGAGCACATGGCTTGTCGGGCGATGAACAGCCTCTCCCGCGCCATCTGAGCCGTTGGATGGTCGATCGACGGAGGAGAGCGACCCACTTAAGTGAACCGTTAACTTTGCCTGGTGACCCTAGGATGCGAGATGAACGGCTGTAGACGTAACTGGCACGCGGAAACAGGGGATCTTCAGAATTGGGCCTGACAATACCCCCTGATTGAGCTGGAGCTTGTCCTCAAGCTCTAAATGCAGGAAAAACTTTCTGGATAAAAGCTGAATCTTCCCAAGTTGCATCTTCTGGGGGTAAATTTGCCCATTTCACCAACCACCTGACCACTGGAATACTTATACTACCTTGCTTTCTTGGAATGAGCTTCCTCTCCAAAATAGCTTCAGGTTCAATTCTGATTGTCCCATCAGGACCAACCAGGGGCAGTTTGGAGGAGGGAACCACTTTGGGACCAATATGCCTTTTAAGCTGACTGACATGGAATGTATCATGCAATTGGCAGTCCTCAGGCAGAAGCAGCTTGTATGCATGATTTCCAATTTTACTCAGAATTTTGAATGGTCCATAAAACTTGGAGTGTAGTTTGATGTGCCTGTGCAAACTGAGAGAAGTATGTCTGTGAGGCTGAAGCTTAAGATAGACCATTTCTCCCACAACCAACTCTCTTTCCTTCCTGTTTCTATCGGCAAAGAATTTCATTCTAGCTTGTGCTTTTAAGAGATTTTGCTTGATCACTTCCACTGCTAACTCTCTGTTCTGCAGCAAGTCTTCATTATCTTCACAAATAGTGTCAGGCAGAGCTGATTCAGCTACCATTGGAGGTGGAAAACCATAAAGAGCTTGGAAAGGGGTCATTTTCAGAGATGTATGGAAGGAAGTGTTATACCACCACTCAGCTAGGGCTAGCCATCCATGCCATTTCCTTGGTTGCTGGAAGCACATACATCTCAGATAGTTCTCCAAGCACTGATTCACTCTCTCTGTTTGCCCATCTGTCTGTGGATGATAACTAGTGCTCATGTGCAACTTGATGTTTAATGACTTGAACAACCTCTGCCAAAGATTACTAGTGAAGATTCTGTCTCTGTCAGTCACAATCACTAGTGGCATTCCATGTAATTTGAACACATTGTCAGAAAAGGCTCTTGCTACAGATTGCACTGTGATGGGGTGCTTCATAGCAATGAAGTGAGAGTATTTAGTGAATCTGTCAACTACCACTAGAATTAAGTTCTTGTTCTCTGATGTAGGCAAGCCCTCTACAAAGTCCATACTGATATGAGCCCATGCAAAATCAGGCACAGGAAGTGGCTCTAACAAACCAGGGTAAGGTGTATGTTCAGATTTGTTTAACTGGCACACAGGACAATTTTTCACAAATGTGATCACATCTTGCTTCATACCCTGCCAGTGGAATACTAGCTTTACTCTGTGATAAGTGGCTCTTTCACCAGAGTGTCCTCCCAGCTCAGAGTTATGGAATGTTGATAGTATTTCTTGCCTCAGGTTAGTGCTTTTCCCTACTACAACTTTGTTGTGAAATCTCAATATTCCATTCTTAAAGGAATAAGCATTGCCAGTGCTTTTATCCACAGAACACTCAGCAATTAATTCCTTGACTTTGTCATCATGCTGATAGCTGCTTACTACCTCTTTAACCCAAGCAGGTGAAGCAGCAGTAGTAAGCAATGCAGAAACTGCATGTTTTACTCTAGATAATGCATCAGCAGCCCTATTTTCCTTCCCTTTCTTGTACTCAATAGTGAAGTTATATCCCAGCAACTTTAACAACAGCTTGTGCTGGATGCCCTCAGTAATTTTCTGCTCTTGGATGTACTTCAAGCTTTCTTGATCTGTTCTGATAATCAAGGAAGTAGCAGAGAAGTAGTGTTTCCATTTTTTCACAGCTTCAATGATAGCTAGAGCTTCTTTATCATATGTACTTAATGCAGCAGCTTTAGGGCCAATACTCTTGCTGAAATAAGCAAGTGGTCTGCCCTTTTGCATTAATACAGCTCCCAACCCATATCCACAAGCATCAGCTTCCAATACAAATGGTTTCTTGAAATCTGGCAGGGCCAACACAGGAGTATTAGTGAGTTTGTGCTTGAGTGTTTCAAATGCTTTCTGTTGCTCCTGTGCCCAAGCAAATGCATTTTTCTTCAAGCAATCAAAGAGGGGCCTGCAGATTATCCCATATCCTTGTATAAATCTCCTGTAATATCCACTTAATCCAAGGAAACTCCTCAATTCAGTTACTGTAGTAGGAGCAGGCCATGCTTTAATAGCCTCAATCTTAGCAGGATCAGTAGAAACTCCCTCAGAGTTAATGACATGTCCCAAATATTCAATTTTTGTCTGACCAAAAGAACATTTTTCCAGCTTGGCATATAACTTATTTGCTTGCAATATATCAAACACCTGCTTGAGATGATCTATGTGCTCTTCCATGGAAAAACTGAAGACCAAAATATCATCAAAGAACACTACCACAAACTTAAGGAGACCAAATAAAAAATTCATCAAGGCTTGAAATGTAGGAGGTCCATTAGTAAGTCCAAAGGACAGTACTAAATACTCAAACAGGCCCATGTGAGTTGTAAATGCAGTTTTTGGAATGTCCTCCTCAGCCATTCTGATCTGGTGATAACCATTTCTCAAATCAATTTTTGAGAACACTTTGGCCCCTTTAAGCTGGTCTAACAGATCTTCAATGACAGGGATTGGATACTTGTTTTTTATGGTAATAGCATTTAACTTTCTGTAATCAGTACAGAGCCTCCATGACCCATCCTTTTTCTTGACTAACAGCACAGGAGAGGAGAAAGGACTAGTGCTGGGCCTGATAATTCCATTTTTGAGCAGCTCAAGGATAATTTTCTCCAGAATTTCTTTTTGATGCTGAGGAATTCTATAAGGACTTTGGTTTACTACTTTTGCTCCATCCACCAAGGGAATTCTGTGGTCACAAGGCCTGTTAGGTGGAAGTTCAGTAGGTTCCTGAAAGAGTTTCTCATACTGGTCCAGAAGTGGCTTTAATGTAGCAGGTATTTCCTGAGCAGCTGCTATCATTTGAGGGCCTGAAGTAGTGAACAAGAAAAAGCCACACACAGCTTGTTCCACTAATTTTTCAGTGTTGTCAGCCACTTCAGTAACAGGAGTGAGAGGCACTGTTTCATCCACAAAAGTGATAAACTGCCCTTCAGGACTAGATATCTTCATTTCCATTTTAATAAAATCCATTTGGATGGGGCTGTACTTCCTCAACCAATCCACTCCTAAGATAATGTCATAGCCTTTTAGTTTCAACACTCTGAAACTGTCAGTGAATGCATGGCCCTGTACTTCATAGTGACAGTTCTTTGCTTGAAACTCACTCCAGAGAATGCCTCCACTAGCAACCACTACTTTAGTTTTTGGAGTGGGACTGGGAGTGACATCCAATTTGCTAGCCATCTGAGGAGAGATGAAAGTAGTAGTACTACCACTATCCACTACTGCTGTTGCCAGAGTACTTCCCTGTTTAACTGTTAATATGAAAGTATTTTTAGCTGCTCCAATTCCCATGGCAGCATGCATTGATACTTTCAGCACAGTTTCATCAGTTAACCGCTCTGTATTGTCCAGCTCAGTGTCATCATAGTCTGCTACAAAAATGGTTTCAGGAACTCCATCCTCTTGGGTCTGTAGAGCCTGAATTTGTGCTCTTTGGCTCATTTTGCACACTTGCCTGTGGCCTGGCACCCAAGGCTCTCTACATTTGTAACACACTTGATTCTGCTTAGCCTGCTGGATGATCACATTCCTGTTTGGTGCTGCATTAGCAACCAGTGGTTTGGGCTGTTCAAAAACTACTTGTCTTCTTGGTTGAGGCACATACTGTTTGTTTATTACTGTCTGAGCAGGAGGCTGAGATTTTTCCATTCTTCTGGCATACCATACAGCAGTCTGAAGATCTTTTGGTCTGAAACACTCCACCAAGCTTCTGATGTAAGGATTAAGGCCTGACACAAAACTGGAAACATAGTAATCATCAGGTATAGCAGGATTTTCTCTCCTCATCACATTGACCAGTTGCTCAAAGTGTTCCACATAAGCAGTTACTGTTGTTGTTTGCTGTGCAGCATGAAAGTTACTGACAATATCACAAACTGACTCCACCGAAAACCTATCAGACAAGTAAGAGCAGAATTTATGCCAAGGGACATTAGAAGGTGCAAATCCAGTACCCCTCCACCATTGAATAGCAGGGCCCTTGAGATAAGAGATTGCCAACTCTGTTCTATGCTCAATGGGAGTTCTGGCAGCAGCAAAATACTGTTCCAAGTTCTGAATCCAAGATTCAGGGTCTTGCCCTTCAAATTCAGATATGTTCAACTTAGCTGGCTTGACAGTAAGCACATTCCTTCTTCTGTAATAATTCTCAGCCCCTTCTTCCTCTTGGATTTCCTCCATTTGCACTACATCTCTCTGTACTGCTTGTGTATTTGCCTTGTCCTTGTTCTCCCCAAAGTGTGGATGCCTGTAAGGAACTTTAGGAGTACCATCCATATTCAGTTCTTTGCCTGTATGATCACGCAGAGTAGCTGTACCCACTGGCAAAGGAGCTCCCTTTTCAGGCATTGCTACAGAAGGAGGAGTAGGTGCTTGGAGCTGTTTTGGCCTACCAGGAGCCACTCTAGGTGAGTTGATCTGATTGTCCTTCATCTGCACACTGCCCTGCCCTTCTACACCTTCCTCTTGTGCTGGTTCTGGATCTAACAACAGTCGTCGGAAGTTTTCTTGGATCTTGGCAAAGTTTTTCTGCATGGTGGCAAAGTTCATGTTTACAGTCGCTTGGAACTGCTGAAACTCCTTGCGATCCTCTTCTTGGTCCCTCTGCAGCGTCTTGATGTCCAATTCGAGAGATTCAAGCTGCAACTCAGCCGTGGAACCAGAATCAGCAGGGCCTGTCATGATTACGCCGTCGGTGATCACCACCATAGAGGGTTGGGAGGGTGGGATCGACTTGTCACCGCCACCAACGCCGCCGCCTGCGCCCGCCTCCGATGGTACACGGCCAGATCACAGGAACTGGGATTTTACCACCAGAGAAGAATTCTCAGGCAACCAGACTGTCTCCCTGACTGTACCCGAACACTGCCACTCTGGCCGCCACCAGCTGCCTCCGCCGCCAGATCAGAGCAGGAAGAGGGATTTTACGGCAGAACCAACCTCTACACCACCCCAATCAACACCGCCGCCGAGGAAGGACTGGCCTCTGATACCAATTGTCAGGACCAGAGTCCCAATCTACTGAATTTAAACTAAAACTAGCTGAATTTAGATGAGAACTGGGAGAATTGAGCTAGGGTTTTCATTGCAAGATGAAGGGGAAAGTAGTTAGCACGCCACCGGCGGCTAGGGTTTACACCCAATAATTCTATTACATGCCTCGAATGAAAGGGAGAGCTGTCTTTTATAGCCATTACAGCAACTAGAAAGCAGAAAAGCAGAAAAGCAGAGCACATGGCTTGTCGGGCGATGAGCAGCCTCTCCCGCGCCATTTGAGCCGTTGGATGGTCGATCGACGGAGGAGAGCGACCCACTTAAGTGAACCGTTAACTTTGCCTGGTGACCCTAGGATGCGAGATGAACGGCTGTAGATGTAACTGGCACGCGGAAACAGGGGATCTTCAGAATTGGGCCTGACATGCCCGAGACGGGACGCAGCCGGCGCGGTCGTGCGCGTGCGCGCCCGCCGGCGGGGCCAACGCAGGCAACGGTAGTGGCTGTCGCGATGCGGGCGTGGACGTGATGGTGCTCGGGGCTCGCGGGAAAAGGCAGCTACGACACGGGATTGAGCAAATGAGGACGGGGGGAAATGATGAGAGCTCACGGTGGGGCACACGAAAGGCCGGCGACGGATTAGGAGCAGCAGGACGGTCGCAGCGGACGGAGCTCGCCGGGGAGGAGGCCAGGGACGACGAGGCGGCCACGGCAAGGACGAACGGCGTCGGGGCGGCAAGCACCGTCTTCGCGCGCGTCGTCGTGGAGGCGGTCGGGGACGGGGCGACGACGGGGAGCTTCGGCGTCAGGTGGCGGCACAGGGCGCCGCGGGCGTCCAGATCGGGGCGGAGAGGGAGAGTGAGGAGAGAGTTAGGGCTAGGGTTTGCCGAGGGAGGGGTGCCGGCCCTATTTGTAGGCGGGGGTTCGCCGGCGGATGGCCGCCACGGTGCCGACCGGTGCCGTGGCGGGCATCGGTGGCAGCCACGGCTGCAGTGTGAACAGGAGAAGGGGGAAACAGGGGCGTGCTGGACCGGCCTAGTGGCCAGTTGGGCCAAGGCCCAAGGGAGGGGTGAGGCCTTTTCGTTTTTGTTGTTTTTTTTTACTTTGATGTTTATTTGTTTTACTATTTTATTTTTCACATTATTTTAGTTTAACTAAAACATAAAAGTAGTTTCTAAATTAGTATTTCTATTTATACCTCTACCACAAAAAGTTTCACCCACAAATAAATTAGTTTGAAGTTTTATAAATTAGAAAAGGCATTTAATTAATTATTTAAGACGCTGTTTTATTTACTCTAGGGTATTTAATCACTTTCTAAAAATGTTGGTCCAACACCACAATTACTTGTGAATTATTTGACACAGCTTACACATTTTAGTTTTGATATTTTGAAAACTTTAAACTTTGACTTTATCTTTAAGTTTGAATTCGAACCGTTTTCGAATCAACGAGAGTTTAGCAACAGTAACAGTGGTGACGTGGCACCATTAACATGGGAATACTGTAGCTTAATTATCCGGGCGTCACATCCCCGCTGTGCCGATGTCGAGCAACTGGCCACTCCTCATCGAGTGGGCCTGGAGCGGCGACTTGCTCCGTCGGGTGAGGCTCGGGAGGTGGAGTAGCGAGGTGCCTCGCTCGTATCCGGCTGGCTCGGCAGGCCACCCAGCCGGCTTGTACGCTGGAGAACTGATCTTCCGAAGCCATCGGAAGAGTGGTGGATGAGGAGATTGGGGGAGCGACGGAGGTGTGTGGTTCTTGCCCGGCGTCTTCCCTCGTTTAAATAGAGGGCGGACGGTAGGAGCTCGGCCGGCATTGCGTTTAATGCCGGCCCGCTCATGAACGGACATGTGGTCGAAGTATGTTTCTCGGTTTCCGTGCAGGGTTAATGGGGGTGTATGAGTGCGGCGAGGAGGCGTGTTCAGCCGGGCGTGCAGCCGACAGCGCCCTCGGCCGACGCGCCGCTTCAATGGCAGAGGCAGTGAGAGGTCGCGTCCGGCCTGAGCCGTCTTCAATTCGGAGCGGCATCAACATGAATGCAGGCAGATGACGTCAGCGCGCGGGGAGAGGGAGGTTTTTTTTTTTGGTGGGCCAGACGGGTCAGAAGCGGGCTTGGGAGCGGTTCGGACTCCCGCCAACCTCCCCCACTTTTATCTTCGGTTTGCGGGAGAAATCACTTCCGGACCGCTTCGCGAACCGACACAGGTCGGCATTGGATGGCTTCCGCAATCCAGACCGACAGCGCAATCCGGACGGTTACGGAAGGTTTGCTGATCCGCCTCGGAGATGCCCTTATCATACCACATCTTCACTAACCTGAGTAGTCATCGGGAGATGGCTGACCGCTTCGCGAACCGACACAGGTCGGCGTTGGATGGCTTCCGCAATCCAGACCGACAGCGCAATCCAGACGGTTACGGAAGGTTTGCTGATCCGCCTCGGAGATGCCCTTATCATACCACATCTTCACTAACCTGAGTAGTCATCGGGAGATGGCTGAAGCTATTTGCAACTTTTAAAGATAACTGCTGGATAACTGGATAACTCCATTCGTTACATCATTTTAGTTACATTGGGGAAACAAACTTGCAAGGACATGGCCCCCTCCACACACAAAAAAACTTGCAAGGGCATGTCCTAACACGACCATATACTAGCCATCACTCGACTCCGCAACATCTTGATACTACCGCACTACAACAACTACAAACACACGAAACTGAGCATCAGTTGTCACTAAAGCACACCACCTCCCGAGCCTCACCCGACGGAGTTGCCGATGTTACAAGGACTGTCTGTTCCTACTTCATAACTCGCAGTTATCCCATAAAAGTAACCCGCGCGAGTACAATTTTGTACAGCTGTATCGTACATGATCGACGGATAAGGCTTGATTTTTTGATGCAGGTCAGTCAGTTTCCGAGGCCTCTTCCACTGGCAGTTCAAAGGCGTCGATCTCCTGGAAGTATGCTCTCTGCTTCTCGACGAAATCATCTGGTAACTTGGGTCTGCCAGAAGATGAGTTCTCCACCCCCAAGTGCCTCTTCTTCTGTTCAGAAATTCAAGCAATCAGCAAGGTGAAAACACTGTTGCTAGGGTCCCAACATTCTCAGATTTGTTCCTAAGGTTGATTCTGTGGAAGGCTGTTTATACAGTAGACTTAAGCACTGATGTTTCGACTAGCGCATGTACTACTTCAGTCCTTTACATTCAGAATAAAAACAATATCGGCGGATATTTAGATGGACCAAACATACTGAAGTCCTTGAACTGCCTTCTTAAGTTTGTGTGATACTCGACACTATGGTGCCGGTACTTACTCTACAGCATACAAATGCAGTGCCAACATTTACTCAAATAAGCATATATTCATATACAGTGTTGAATAAATGCCGCATAGGAGATACACACGAAAAGGAGCATGAAACAGAAAATCAATATGTGCCTTATTACCATTTACTTGTCACATATTGCTCAATGACAAAGTTTGGGAAAGACCATGAGCTACAAACAGCAGGCATAATTAACATTCATATCATATACAGATCAGTCAAAGAGAGCATGGTGGTCAAGGGAGAAATCTTGGGAAATGAATCAAAGTGTGCTGCTGCACTACGTTGCAGGGATACGGCGAGGAGGTGCCGTATCGGTGCAGAATACTGCACCGGGACAGGGATACGCACAGATACGCACGCACAGATACGCCTGGGATACGCGTATCCCAAAGTATCCCATTTTTTGAATTAAAATAAAGAGCAAAAAAAATCAGAAAACGGCTGGGACACGCATGAGATACATGAGCCATACGTACGGGCCTGTTACAGCCCATCGAAAGGCCTGCTCGATGGATGACAAAACATCCTAATCGCCTGTAATCCTCTCGCCTCTCCTGGCAGTTGCCACATCGCAAGGAATCGAAGTCTCTGCGACGCATCTAAGCTCCGTCTAGGCGCCGCCAGCAGCGCCTCGCCGCTCGTCTTCAAGTCTTCGTCAATTGTCCATCTAAAGAATCTGTACGCAAGCAAGCTTCAATCCATTCCTCACAGCTCTCTGTGTTGTTTTACCTCCATGCCTTGGATTAGGATTTAGGGAAGAACGAGGGCATCTATTTATCTATTTTCCTCAATTGTTAGGGAATGGCATCTAGGTTGAACATTTAATCCTCTGTCGCTCGTTCTGGGACTGGGTCTAGGAGTAACACCGCTGATGATTCAGATCACCATGAATGAAAGACTATTAGATTATTTCATTGACGTCAATTTTCTCATCCTCAAGGTATTGTTTAGGGGTGCTGATTTTCTATGCATTTATATATGTACCCGCCGTATCCGCGTAAGTCTATTTTCAGAAAGTGCCGTTTTCCCGTATCGCCATATCCGTATCCCCGTATCCGTATCCCCGTACCATGTAACATAGCTGCTGCATACCTTTTTAGCTTGATGACAAGGAGCTGAGGATGAAATAGGACGAGAATCCTGAGCCACTGGGGCTTTCTTACTTGAGTGACTGAAAAGAAAGTGCAATTGAGTTAACTAAATACGCTCACATTGCAAGCATTAGCTATGCCAATATTCAGAATTTGCATTCAGAACTTGCAGATATCTGGACATCTGGGAACATATACTTATCCAGTTACCCCTATTACTAATGACATAGTATATGATTTGATAGCTTCATTCTCTTGAAAACCCAAAAGACACTGTACAAGCTACCAGTATCCAAAGCACTTAACAACAAGAATGCAAGCAGTTAACAAATAGATAGCCAGAATGATAAAACCATCCATACATAATAAGCAGACAGGTATTCTGACAGTCTAGACCAGTTAGAACTTGAACTCTACCTGTTCATATTGTGTTTTGAAAAGGACTATTGCGGGCTTAACAAGATTATGCAACAAAATGAGTGGGCTGCATGTATACAACAGAAATAGCACTGCAAAATCAGATGGACATTGTCATCAATTACTATGGTTGCCTGGTTGGTGCGTTGTTTCACCTTACTCTACCGTTTGCAATGAAAATTTATCCTCATGTACTGATAAAATCTGCATTATTATTAGTAATTAAAACTTCATTGTACTTGGTCCGGTTTCAAGACAAACTAAATACAGCAATCAAATGAACTACCTCGCAGCAGAAGCTTATCATAAGTAAACCACACAATCGACAGCACAAAAGCAGGTGTAGAGCTGCAGGGTCTGAACCGAAGTAATGAAATGTAAGCCAGTTCTGAACCAAAAGGGAAACTAAATTGCACATATCAACTTGCTCACCTGCTGGCCCTTGTAGCTTTCCCAAGAGGGGGGCAACTTCCTGCTGCTCCAGTAGGAAAGGGCGTCTTGACACTGGTGGGATTTCTCCTCCCCCGAGTCCCTCGACTCGTGTAAATCGTCGAGATGGGTGATTTCACCAAACCCGGCTCCTCAACAGCTGCAAAGATCTAGAGTCAGAAACTCAAATTGGTGACACGCAGGGATAAGCAAATAATACACAGCACCTCAGAAATAGAACGGAGAAGGCGCTGCGGTGTGATAATGGTGAAGGAAATCGGCGCGCCTAGCTAAGATGCTGCTGCTAGTTAACTAAGGATTGAGCCGAGATGGGGGAAGTGAACTCACCGGCGGCGGAAGCGGCCTTGGAGACGGGCGTGGCCGACGCGGAGGAGGTGCACGCGGAGGCGTCGGAGCGCGGCGGCCGGAGGGGCCGCTTGGCGCTAGGGTTTCTCGGGGCTGGGGTGCTCGGGAGGAGGTTGGTCAGATCTCCTAGGGGCAGCGCCGCCTTCCGCCTCCGCTTGCTGGCGGCTGCCGCCGGTGGCGTGGTCGTGTTGGTGGTAGAGGATTCCATCGCATTCGCGCGGGATTGGGTTGGATTTGGGAGTGGGGTTTGTAGCTGAGCGGGCGGAGCAGCAGAGCGGGAAGAAGAGACGAGAGCCTTGCTACGGAAGATTGGAGAACAAACCGGTGAACCCACGAATATTCAAGAGAAGAAAACAAAATCATGTAGAGTCTTTTTAAAATATCTACTCCCTCCAATTCAAAATAGGTTTCGTAGTTTTAAACTGGGGCAGTACTATGCGCCGGCCCAAATTTCGGCCGGTCCGCTGCCGAGCGTTTGATGAGACCCCGTCCAACGGTTGGATCTCGTAATAATTAGTCCCCCTGTCCAGCGTTGGATCTCGTAATAATTAGTCAACACATGCTTCTTCCCCCGTCACGCACGCGTGTGTGACCGCCCGCGGCGAACCTCTGCCTTGTCCAGAGCAGGACGTCCTCCTCTCCCCCGTGCACAAGGTCGCCGTTGCCCCCGTCGTCCCCCCACATCTCGCCTCCTCCCTTCGCCGGATGTCTCGCCGCTCGTAGCAGTGGCTGGTTTGTAGCAAAAAATAGAGAACACGGCGTCGCCGGTTTGAAGAAAAACATGGTTTCCACCAAAAAATTGACGTGGTTCCAGCAAAAATGAAAGGTGGTTCCAGCAAAAAAACAATATTGTTTCTAGGAAACATTGATATGCTTCCAGCAAAAAACACATGGTTCCAACAAAAATTGATATGGTTCCAACAAAACTGAAAAGTGGTTCCAGCAAAAATGATATTCTTGGTAGCAATCATTATTATGGTTCCAACAAAAAAATCATATGGTTGCACCAAAAAATTAATATGGTTCCAGCAAAAAATTGAAAAAATGGTTTTCCCAAACAATGACATGGTTCCAGCAAAAACTCATGGCGGCCACCCGCCGTCGCCTCCCAGCACGGTCCTCGCTTGTTGCAGCAGAGTCAAATGCTGGTTCCGGCAAAAAAAAACTATGCGGCAAAAATCATGACGGCCACCGCCGTCGCCGACCAGCACTAGCCTCTCATGTTGCAGCAAAAAAGAAAGCGGGTTCCAGCAAAAATCAAAAGTGGTTCCAGCAAAACAACAACAAAAAGCAACTTACCGTGGCCACTGCCGTCGCTGCCCGCCACCATCCTCGTCGCTTGAAGAAAAACCACTGGCCGGTTCAGCACCGCACCACATCGATCACAGCATGTCCCCCGCGTCACCGCTTGTCCCAGCCTTTTTCGCTGCTGGACGCAATAGCTTTCGCCGCGGGCCGGCCGCTCCACTGCCTTACATCCACCGGCGCAGCTCGCCGCGCGCCATGGGTGCATCTTATCGCCGGTGGTGTTTCTCTTGGTCAAAGAGGAAAAAGGGGTGGTGGGGCAGCCGCAGCCAATACACAGGAGAAGAAAACAAAAAGAGGAGGGGGTGGCCATGGTCGGCCAGCACCGCCTCGCCGGTGGTAGCGGATCTCGTCGGGGACGCAGGGGGCGAAGTGCAAGCGGTAGGCGGAGCAGAGGAGATGAGGCTGTGCGAGACGAAAACTAAACTGGATCTCGTCCCAGTCTGGAGATAAGGTGAGGGAAGGGGAGGTGGACAGGCCCCACTTGAGAAACGTGCGTGTGATGCTGTCGGCGTTCTGGGAACGGGGGTCCCCAGACTTGCCTGCCCGCGGCCCACGGCGTGGCGCTGCGAGCGGGCCCGTACGGCCCATCTTCACCAACAAGAATTCAAGACCCTCGCGAGGGGCCAAGCCTCGCGAGGCGGACGACGCAAGACCTCCTCGGGAGCGGCCTCACCAGGCTGGCTCGCGAGGGGCGGAGAGATCAAGGCAAGGCAAACCTCGCGAGGTTCTCGTGACGTAAGCCATGACGATCGAGACCAGGCGGGCACCAGGCGGGCGCCAGCGCGCACAGTGTACTTGTTTCCTCTTTGGTGCTAAGGAAGCAAGCGCAGGCGCGGAGTACCGAGGCGTCAAGCAAAGGTTTCCATATCAGTGCAACGAGACCAAGACCAGCAGGATGGCAAGACGGAGGTCACCATGGAGCCCAAGGCGGCGTCACCACCAGAGCCTTTTGCAGGCGAAGACCGCTTTTGTCAGGATAAGCTGTACTAGCTGTCCCCTTTCGAATTGGCCGTTGTTGGCTCCCTTCCCGCTCAATATTTGGGAAGAGGACCAGGGCCTATATAAAAAGGACTAGCCACCACAGTAGGGGGATGGGACCGGGAGCTAATCCTTAGACACGCACCGAACACAAGAACACCTCAACCTCAGGAGGCTGTTCTTCCCCTTGTAACTGTTCATCCACAGCCCAAGAGGCAATCCACCACCACCACACTGGAGTAGGGTATTACACCACAACGGTGGCCCGAACCAGTATAAATCTTGTGTCTTTCGTGTTGCGAGTTCGTCGAGCTAGCCCTTGAGATCTGATCGAAGCTAGGACGAGTATCGGTAGGGGGAGATCTTCGTGCGCACCCCAGTGTTCGAACCTTGAGGGTTTTGCCGGAACCCGTGATCCGACATTTGGCGCGCCAGGTAGGGGTGCGCCGTAGCTTCCCTTCCGTCGCTCCGCTTCCCGTTGCTTCATCGTCTCCATGGCGGACGCTCGCCGCGCTCGCGCTGAGCGCCGGGCTGCCCTTGCCGCCCGCGTTGCTCAGACGGCTCCCGTCGGCGGGCCGCCCCGTCGTTCTCCGTCGCCTGCCGCCAACGCCGCCACCGGCCCGGCGGGGAACGAGCAGCAAGCATCCTCGCTGCACCCCTCGGTGCGGTGGGACGGCCACACCGCCACTCCTTCGCTGACCCCGGCCGGTTCATCATCCCACGCTCGTCGCGCTCCCGCGGACGCGCGGGCCGCGCTCCTCATGGTGCACGAGATCCTGCGTTATCGCCCCGTCGACGACCTCTACGAGGACTGGCTCGACCGCATCGCCGAGCTTGTCAGCGCCGCAGGGGGCTCCCCCGTGCCGTCCCTCTCGCTGCCTCGCCCTCCGCCAGCCGCGGGCGGCGTGGCCTATGGAGCGCCTTCACCACCTCTGCCCCAAGACGGAGGCTTGGCGCCAAGGCGCGCGGCCCCACAGCGCGACCTGCCGCGTCCGGCGCCCGCGCAAGAATAAAGGAGCTGCCAAGAAGTCCCTCGGCCACAAGAAAACGCCCCTGCGCTCCCTGCGCCACCACGGCAAGACCGTGTGCCGCCTGCGGAGGCGGTGCGTGGACCCCATCAAGGACAAGTTCCCCACTAGCGCAGAGTCCCGGTGGCCACAGCAGGCTGCCGCGCCTTCACCCCTGAGCTGCGCAGCGTCGCCTGGCCGGGCAAGTTCAAGCCGGATCTGCCTCCTCGCTATGACGGCACCCCCGACCCCGCAGAGTTCCTGCAGCTCTACGAGCTGAGCATCGAGGCGGCCAACGGCGACGAGAAAGTCATGGCGAACTGGTTTCCCATGGCTCTCAAGGATGGTGCCCGCTCCTGGCTCCTGAACCTGCCTCCGGGCTCGATATCCTCCTGGAGCGAGATGCGCGACCGTTTCGTCGCCAACTTCCAGGGCACTCGCAACCGCCCATCGGCCGCGGGTGACCTATGCCGCGTCAAGCAACAACCAGGAGAGACCCTCCAGAAGTACATCCAGCGCTTCAACAACGTCCGCCTCAAGATCCCCAAGGTGACGGACGAGGCCATCATCTCCGCGTTCTCTGATGGCGTCCACGACATCAAGATGAAGGAGGAGCTCGCCATCCACGAGGAGCTGTGCACGTCTCTGGAGCTGTTCACCCTGGCGACCAAGTGCGCAAGAGCTGAAGAGGGGCGCCTCTCCCTCCTCGAGCTCCCGGCTGCGGACCCGGAGGAGAAGAAAGCCAAGGCCAAGGATGTGAAGCACAAGGGATCAGCCGTGCTCGCGGCGGAGCCGGACACCAAGCGCGGCAGAGACCAGCCCGAGTCATCCAAGAGCAGCCGACCGTTCTGCGCCTTCCATAACCTGCATACCCACAACACCAGCGACTATCAAGAGCTCAGGGCCATTCGAGAAGGACGCTTCGGTCGACGTCCCGAGCGCAACGACCGGGGCTACGGCCGAGGAGGAGGACGTGGTGGCGGACGATGGGACGATCGAGGCCCTCGTCAGGAATGGCGTGACCGGCCTCGCGAGGACCGCTGGCAGGATCAGCCTCGCGAGGGCGCCTGGAGGGATCAGCCTCGTGAAGATCGCCCCCAGGGCAACGCTGGCCTTCCTCCACTACCTCCACCTCCAAGGAGGAATGACGACCACCATCAAGACAAGGGGGCTGGGGGCTTCCAGGAGCCGCGTGCTATCGCCTGCATCTTGGGCGGAGCTCAAGCCCCAGCCTCGCAGCGTATCTTCAAGCAGTTTGCTCGCGAAGTGAATGCAGTCCTCCCCAAGCTCGAGGCCACGCGCCCGCTCAGATGGTCCAAGTGCGTCATCACGTTCAGCTCGGCAGATCAGCTCAAGTGTGCGGCTACCGCTGGCGCCCTCCCGATGCTTTGTTCACCAGTCATCAGCAACGTGCAAGTCCCCAAGACCCTCATCGATGGTGGCGCGGGGCTCAACGTCCTGTCCGTCGACATGTTTGACAACCTCCAAGTGCCGTATGACCAGCTTCAGCCCACCAAGCCTTTCTCAGGAGTGACCGACGGTTCCACCACACCGATAGGGCAGGTCTGCCTCCCTGTCACCTTCGGAGAACGCAACAACTACCGCACCGAGCTCATCGACTTCGACGTTGCACACATCCGTCTGCCATACAACGCCATCCTCGGGTATCCAGCCCTCGCCAAGTTCATGGCAGTGACCCACCACGGCTACAACGTCCTCAAGATGCCAGGAAGCGGCGGAATCATCACAGTCCCGTGCGAAGAAAGAGACGCGGTGTGCTCCCTTGAGCGTGCCTTCCAAGCAGCATCAATCGAAGACCCCGACAACAGTGCAGCTCGGTACCCTCCTGAGGTTGTCCCCAAGAAGAAGAAGCAGCAGCTCCGCGCAGGACCTCAGGAGGGTGGCGTTTCGAGTGGAACCTCGTCAGGATCAGCGCCCGCGCCAGGGGCGCCTCCCTCCGTCGCATAGGAAAGCGCGCCCGTCGCCTTTCTCGGGCAGGGCTCGGGGGCTCTCTTCTGGAGGGCCTCTAACCTTGCCAACGTCACGAGGGAGGCGCTCGGGCACCACTTGGAGGCGTGCTTCGCGGCACATTTCCCTCAGGAGAACACAGGGCGAGGAGCGCCCACCGCTCAGGAGTTCATCACCAAGACCACTCAGGAACTACAGGACGCAAGGGCCATGCGCGGCGATCGCCGCTCACCAGGCGCAGCTCCCCATCCAGGCGAGGATGCCGGGCTGCGCGTCTGCATCGACGTCCCAGGGCTCAACAGGGCCGCATCTCAGGAGTCCTTCTGGCCTTCGCGTGTGGGACACTGCGAGGGTCCACCGCACAGCTACGTTCGCATGCCTTTTGGCCTGCCGAGCGTGGCGTCCGCCTATCAGCGCAACTTGCGGTGCACCCTGGCGACTCGGGAGGCCAGGCACCACGCCGTCCTGGCGAAGATGGAGATGGTCCTCAAGGAACCGCCTGGGCCCTCAGAGCCTCCCGAGGCTCAGGACCCCGGTGGCTCGTGAGGAGCGGCCCCTCCACCGCGTACCTTCAGCTGCCCCAACATCCCTTCATCAACGGAACCAGGTGATATTTTCCAAGTTGATTTAGCTGGGAGCGCCTCCCCGGGCTGCATCATTCCCAGGCCACGTGGGTGGGGGGGGGGGGGGGGGGGGGGGGGGGGGGGGGGGGGGGGGGGGGGGGGGGGGGGGGGGGGGGGGGGGGGGGGGGGGGGGGGGGGGGGGGGGGGGGGGGGGGGGGGGGGGGGGGGGGGGGGGGGGGGGGGGGGGGGGGGGGGGGGGGGGGGGGGGGGGGGGGGGGGGGGGGGGGGGGGGGGGGGGGGGGGGGGGGGGGGGGGGGGGGGGGGGGGGGGGGGGGGGGGGGGGGGGGGGGGGGGGGGGGGGGGGGGGGGGGGGGGGGGGGGGGGGGGGGGGGGGGGGGGGGGGGGGGGGGGGGGGGGGGGGGGGGGGGGGGGGGGGGGGGGGGGGGGGGGGGGGGGGGGGGGGGGGGGGGGGGGGGGGGGGGGGGGGGGGGGGGGGGGGGGGGGGGGGGGGGGGGGGGGGGGGGGGGGGGGGGGGGGGGGGGGGGGGGGGGGGGGGGGGGGGGGGGGGGGGGGGGGGGGGGGGGGGGGGGGGGGGGGGGGGGGGGGGGGGGGGGGGGGGGGGGGGGGGGGGGGGGGGGGGGGGGGGGGGGGGGGGGGGGGGGGGGGGGGGGGGGGGGGGGGGGGGGGGGGGGGGGGGGGGGGGGGGGGGGGGGGGGGGGGGGGGGGGGGGGGGGGGGGGGGGGGGGGGGGGGGGGGGGGGGGGGGGGGGGGGGGGGGGGGGGGGGGGGGGGGGGGGGGGGGGGGGGGGGGGGGGGGGGGGGGGGGGGGGGGGGGGGGGGGGGGGGGGGGGGGGGGGGGGGGGGGGGGGGGGGGGGGGGGGGGGGGGGGGGGGGGGGGGGGGGGGGGGGGGGGGGGGGGGGGGGGGGGGGGGGGGGGGGGGGGGGGGGGGGGGGGGGGGGGGGGGGGGGGGGGGGGGGGGGGGGGGGGGGGGGGGGGGGGGGGGGGGGGGGGGGGGGGGGGGGGGGGGGGGGGGGGGGGGGGGGGGGGGGGGGGGGGGGGGGGGGGGGGGGGGGGGGGGGGGGGGGGGGGGGGGGGGGGGGGGGGGGGGGGGGGGGGGGGGGGGGGGGGGGGGGGGGGGGGGGGGGGGGGGGGGGGGGGGGGGGGGGGGGGGGGGGGGGGGGGGGGGGGGGGGGGGGGGGGGGGGGGGGGGGGGGGGGGGGGGGGGGGGGGGGGGGGGGGGGGGGGGGGGGGGGGGGGGGGGGGGGGGGGGGGGGGGGGGGGGGGGGGGGGGGGGGGGGGGGGGGGGGGGGGGGGGGGGGGGGGGGGGGGGGGGGGGGGGGGGGGGGGGGGGGGGGGGGGGGGGGGGGGGGGGGGGGGGGGGGGGGGGGGGGGGGGGGGGGGGGGGGGGGGGGGGGGGGGGGGGGGGGGGGGGGGGGGGGGGGGGGGGGGGGGGGGGGGGGGGGGGGGGGGGGGGGGGGGGGGGGGGGGGGGGGGGGGGGGGGGGGGGGGGGGGGGGGGGGGGGGGGGGGGGGGGGGGGGGGGGGGGGGGGGGGGGGGGGGGGGGGGGGGGGGGGGGGGGGGGGGGGGGGGGGGGGGGGGGGGGGGGGGGGGGGGGGGGGGGGGGGGGGGGGGGGGGGGGGGGGGGGGGGGGGGGGGGGGGGGGGGGGGGGGGGGGGGGGGGGGGGGGGGGGGGGGGGGGGGGGGGGGGGGGGGGGGGGGGGGGGGGGGGGGGGGGGGGGGGGGGGGGGGGGGGGGGGGGGGGGGGGGGGGGGGGGGGGGGGGGGGGGGGGGGGGGGGGGGGGGGGGGGGGGGGGGGGGGGGGGGGGGGGGGGGGGGGGGGGGGGGGGGGGGGGGGGGGGGGGGGGGGGGGGGGGGGGGGGGGGGGGGGGGGGGGGGGGGGGGGGGGGGGGGGGGGGGGGGGGGGGGGGGGGGGGGGGGGGGGGGGGGGGGGGGGGGGGGGGGGGGGGGGGGGGGGGGGGGGGGGGGGGGGGGGGGGGGGGGGGGGGGGGGGGGGGGGGGGGGGGGGGGGGGGGGGGGGGGGGGGGGGGGGGGGGGGGGGGGGGGGGGGGGGGGGGGGGGGGGGGGGGGGGGGGGGGGGGGGGGGGGGGGGGGGGGGGGGGGGGGGGGGGGGGGGGGGGGGGGGGGGGGGGGGGGGGGGGGGGGGGGGGGGGGGGGGGGGGGGGGGGGGGGGGGGGGGGGGGGGGGGGGGGGGGGGGGGGGGGGGGGGGGGGGGGGGGGGGGGGGGGGGGGGGGGGGGGGGGGGGGGGGGGGGGGGGGGGGGGGGGGGGGGGGGGGGGGGGGGGGGGGGGGGGGGGGGGGGGGGGGGGGGGGGGGGGGGGGGGGGGGGGGGGGGGGGGGGGGGGGGGGGGGGGGGGGGGGGGGGGGGGGGGGGGGGGGGGGGGGGGGGGGGGGGGGGGGGGGGGGGGGGGGGGGGGGGGGGGGGGGGGGGGGGGGGGGGGGGGGGGGGGGGGGGGGGGGGGGGGGGGGGGGGGGGGGGGGGGGGGGGGGGGGGGGGGGGGGGGGGGGGGGGGGGGGGGGGGGGGGGGGGGGGGGGGGGGGGGGGGGGGGGGGGGGGGGGGGGGGGGGGGGGGGGGGGGGGGGGGGGGGGGGGGGGGGGGGGGGGGGGGGGGGGGGGGGGGGGGGGGGGGGGGGGGGGGGGGGGGGGGGGGGGGGGGGGGGGGGGGGGGGGGGGGGGGGGGGGGGGGGGGGGGGGGGGGGGGGGGGGGGGGGGGGGGGGGGGGGGGGGGGGGGGGGGGGGGGGGGGGGGGGGGGGGGGGGGGGGGGGGGGGGGGGGGGGGGGGGGGGGGGGGGGGGGGGGGGGGGGGGGGGGGGGGGGGGGGGGGGGGGGGGGGGGGGGGGGGGGGGGGGGGGGGGGGGGGGGGGGGGGGGGGGGGGGGGGGGGGGGGGGGGGGGGGGGGGGGGGGGGGGGGGGGGGGGGGGGGGGGGGGGGGGGGGGGGGGGGGGGGGGGGGGGGGGGGGGGGGGGGGGGGGGGGGGGGGGGGGGGGGGGGGGGGGGGGGGGGGGGGGGGGGGGGGGGGGGGGGGGGGGGGGGGGGGGGGGGGGGGGGGGGGGGGGGGGGGGGGGGGGGGGGGGGGGGGGGGGGGGGGGGGGGGGGGGGGGGGGGGGGGGGGGGGGGGGGGGGGGGGGGGGGGGGGGGGGGGGGGGGGGGGGGGGGGGGGGGGGGGGGGGGGGGGGGGGGGGGGGGGGGGGGGGGGGGGGGGGGGGGGGGGGGGGGGGGGGGGGGGGGGGGGGGGGGGGGGGGGGGGGGGGGGGGGGGGGGGGGGGGGGGGGGGGGGGGGGGGGGGGGGGGGGGGGGGGGGGGGGGGGGGGGGGGGGGGGGGGGGGGGGGGGGGGGGGGGGGGGGGGGGGGGGGGGGGGGGGGGGGGGGGGGGGGGGGGGGGGGGGGGGGGGGGGGGGGGGGGGGGGGGGGGGGGGGGGGGGGGGGGGGGGGGGGGGGGGGGGGGGGGGGGGGGGGGGGGGGGGGGGGGGGGGGGGGGGGGGGGGGGGGGGGGGGGGGGGGGGGGGGGGGGGGGGGGGGGGGGGGGGGGGGGGGGGGGGGGGGGGGGGGGGGGGGGGGGGGGGGGGGGGGGGGGGGGGGGGGGGGGGGGGGGGGGGGGGGGGGGGGGGGGGGGGGGGGGGGGGGGGGGGGGGGGGGGGGGGGGGGGGGGGGGGGGGGGGGGGGGGGGGGGGGGGGGGGGGGGGGGGGGGGGGGGGGGGGGGGGGGGGGGGGGGGGGGGGGGGGGGGGGGGGGGGGGGGGGGGGGGGGGGGGGGGGGGGGGGGGGGGGGGGGGGGGGGGGGGGGGGGGGGGGGGGGGGGGGGGGGGGGGGGGGGGGGGGGGGGGGGGGGGGGGGGGGGGGGGGGGGGGGGGGGGGGGGGGGGGGGGGGGGGGGGGGGGGGGGGGGGGGGGGGGGGGGGGGGGGGGGGGGGGGGGGGGGGGGGGGGGGGGGGGGGGGGGGGGGGGGGGGGGGGGGGGGGGGGGGGGGGGGGGGGGGGGGGGGGGGGGGGGGGGGGGGGGGGGGGGGGGGGGGGGGGGGGGGGGGGGGGGGGGGGGGGGGGGGGGGGGGGGGGGGGGGGGGGGGGGGGGGGGGGGGGGGGGGGGGGGGGGGGGGGGGGGGGGGGGGGGGGGGGGGGGGGGGGGGGGGGGGGGGGGGGGGGGGGGGGGGGGGGGGGGGGGGGGGGGGGGGGGGGGGGGGGGGGGGGGGGGGGGGGGGGGGGGGGGGGGGGGGGGGGGGGGGGGGGGGGGGGGGGGGGGGGGGGGGGGGGGGGGGGGGGGGGGGGGGGGGGGGGGGGGGGGGGGGGGGGGGGGGGGGGGGGGGGGGGGGGGGGGGGGGGGGGGGGGGGGGGGGGGGGGGGGGGGGGGGGGGGGGGGGGGGGGGGGGGGGGGGGGGGGGGGGGGGGGGGGGGGGGGGGGGGGGGGGGGGGGGGGGGGGGGGGGGGGGGGGGGGGGGGGGGGGGGGGGGGGGGGGGGGGGGGGGGGGGGGGGGGGGGGGGGGGGGGGGGGGGGGGGGGGGGGGGGGGGGGGGGGGGGGGGGGGGGGGGGGGGGGGGGGGGGGGGGGGGGGGGGGGGGGGGGGGGGGGGGGGGGGGGGGGGGGGGGGGGGGGGGGGGGGGGGGGGGGGGGGGGGGGGGGGGGGGGGGGGGGGGGGGGGGGGGGGGGGGGGGGGGGGGGGGGGGGGGGGGGGGGGGGGGGGGGGGGGGGGGGGGGGGGGGGGGGGGGGGGGGGGGGGGGGGGGGGGGGGGGGGGGGGGGGGGGGGGGGGGGGGGGGGGGGGGGGGGGGGGGGGGGGGGGGGGGGGGGGGGGGGGGGGGGGGGGGGGGGGGGGGGGGGGGGGGGGGGGGGGGGGGGGGGGGGGGGGGGGGGGGGGGGGGGGGGGGGGGGGGGGGGGGGGGGGGGGGGGGGGGGGGGGGGGGGGGGGGGGGGGGGGGGGGGGGGGGGGGGGGGGGGGGGGGGGGGGGGGGGGGGGGGGGGGGGGGGGGGGGGGGGGGGGGGGGGGGGGGGGGGGGGGGGGGGGGGGGGGGGGGGGGGGGGGGGGGGGGGGGGGGGGGGGGGGGGGGGGGGGGGGGGGGGGGGGGGGGGGGGGGGGGGGGGGGGGGGGGGGGGGGGGGGGGGGGGGGGGGGGGGGGGGGGGGGGGGGGGGGGGGGGGGGGGGGGGGGGGGGGGGGGGGGGGGGGGGGGGGGGGGGGGGGGGGGGGGGGGGGGGGGGGGGGGGGGGGGGGGGGGGGGGGGGGGGGGGGGGGGGGGGGGGGGGGGGGGGGGGGGGGGGGGGGGGGGGGGGGGGGGGGGGGGGGGGGGGGGGGGGGGGGGGGGGGGGGGGGGGGGGGGGGGGGGGGGGGGGGGGGGGGGGGGGGGGGGGGGGGGGGGGGGGGGGGGGGGGGGGGGGGGGGGGGGGGGGGGGGGGGGGGGGGGGGGGGGGGGGGGGGGGGGGGGGGGGGGGGGGGGGGGGGGGGGGGGGGGGGGGGGGGGGGGGGGGGGGGGGGGGGGGGGGGGGGGGGGGGGGGGGGGGGGGGGGGGGGGGGGGGGGGGGGGGGGGGGGGGGGGGGGGGGGGGGGGGGGGGGGGGGGGGGGGGGGGGGGGGGGGGGGGGGGGGGGGGGGGGGGGGGGGGGGGGGGGGGGGGGGGGGGGGGGGGGGGGGGGGGGGGGGGGGGGGGGGGGGGGGGGGGGGGGGGGGGGGGGGGGGGGGGGGGGGGGGGGGGGGGGGGGGGGGGGGGGGGGGGGGGGGGGGGGGGGGGGGGGGGGGGGGGGGGGGGGGGGGGGGGGGGGGGGGGGGGGGGGGGGGGGGGGGGGGGGGGGGGGGGGGGGGGGGGGGGGGGGGGGGGGGGGGGGGGGGGGGGGGGGGGGGGGGGGGGGGGGGGGGGGGGGGGGGGGGGGGGGGGGGGGGGGGGGGCTCGACTTATGAGTCGGGGTCCCCACAGAGCTGGTATCAGAGCCATCCTGACTATAGGAAGCCTTAGTTAGCATGGTTGTTAGTTAGGGTAAAACTATTTCCAAAACTACTACTAGTTTTCAAAACTATCTATACTTCTCTTCCCTTCTCAGTTTTTCGAAAACTAAGGTATACTTTCCTTATTGATCTCTTCCCCTTCGAAACCTTTGGTCGCTAGAACCCTTATGCCCCTGACAACTGGATTCCTTGTAATCCTCGTGGATAATCTATAAGGAAGATGCCTTGCCAGACACTCACCCACATCTCCTGAACACAAGATTGGCGACATCACAACAAGACGATACCAGCAAAAGATACATCCTCGAGGAATGAGGACATGAAGACCCATAAGATGGTGACACCCTTGACATTGCTCCAAGATGATGCGACCTTAGCCTATGATGATCATGGCATAGGAAATGCAAGATCATGATGTACATCACTAATAGAGCAACCATGTCCTTACCGTTGTTGTATCGACAACCACCGGTGGATGAGAACCTCGCCATTTGGTCCGCCTCACTATAGTGAGCAGGAAAACGGTTCTCTTCATCCCCCGCTCTTGGTGTCGATGTTGTCATCAACATAACCGACATGTTGGACCTCTACTATGCCTTGTTAATGTCATTGCATAAAGGATTACCTACTTGGTACCATCGACGCCTTAGAAGACAAAAAGGGATCGTCATAATTAAGAAGACAATAGAAGACCGAGTCAATGCCAGGTACGAAGAGCCACCTTCACCCCATCACTTCAACAGGCGAGAAGTTGTTGAAGACTCTTCAGGCTCAACCCAGATCATTTCATCAAACAACTACAAGAGATGTAGCAACACCTGAGGAAAACTCAGAAGAGTGCACGAGGAACAAGGCACGACTACTGAGTCCGAGAACCCGTAGGGTAGGATGAGTCGTGTACCCCCTATGCGCAGTCGAGTCCGTATGATGGTTCAAATAGAACCATGATTGTGTGTTGCTTGTTTTTATTTGTTTGTGTTTTAAGATAGGTCGCAACTTTTGTCCTAGGCAACAAGTACGCGACTATATCACCTTCCTTACCTTGTTTCTTTTGTTTGGCCCTTTCGGCACTTGTTTGTTTGCACTTGCACTACAGAACCCCCTTTAGGCACTCCCCTCCTCCATGCTACCTTTCCCTCTCATCTCTCTCCTCAACTGAAGACCGACAACACCAAGGATTCTGCCTCAGCAACCAACTAGCAATGAAGACTTCTGCTACAGTCTCCACGACCAAGAGCAACCCCGTAGAATTATGTTTAACCCTCCAGATTAGAAACCCATCCCTAGATCCTTCGAGACTTCATGAGTTACCCCAGCTCAAGTCCTTAACCATGTGCTCAACCCACAGAAATTGCAAGCGGACCAGTTAAGCCTCTATAAAGTTGCACATCATCGGGTTCATTATGGAACTAGTGGACATAGTGAACGAGCACATTGTCATCCTAAGATAGCATCAAAACTGACAATGCCACAGGAGGAACCAAATTGAGGATATAGGAATAGAGGACAGATGACTTGATGAGTTTATATTAAAGACCTTGAGGAATTATCTGAGACTCTTTGGTGGATCATAAGGCTTTCATATTGATAGATGAACTTGGAGGGATCGTGTTAATAGAGTAGCGTAACTTTCATCACCCTGGAGTAAACTGGAACTTTGTAGGATGATTATGATTGCAAGCTAAAATTCTCGGAAGTATAAGGATTTGACTTAGCCAAGGGGACATTCATAGAAGATAGTTGGCATTACAGTATTGACTTGGGGGAGACATATAGAAATTCTCGTTGGACATGAGATTTGGATTTAAGTAGGTGATCCTAGTTGAGTATAGGTGTTGAGTAAGCCTACATGGTTCGGAGTAAACGGAGTACTTGGAGAAGGACCAGAAGATCTCAAGACTCTGATGAACTAGGCAAGCGGCCCTTTGAGAATGTCTATGAAACCCTTTTTATGCATGTCATATAGCACTTTATTAGCGTTGCATCGGAATCATGATGATATGGTAACCACGTTGATGGGTTGCCTCTATTACTTCCTCGTTGATACTTGCATTGTGCATGACCCTACCTCCTTATGAGGGTTATGCCGGTGGGAGTAGATAGGATGCTAAACTAGTTCTACGCAAAAAAAGGGACGGGAATATGCATGGTGATGGAGACATAGTATTTTCAAAAGACTTTTCGGAAACCCCATTGGGTGACACTTATGCCCGGGGGAGATGATGAGTTGGGTAACCACTTGATGATAAAGTGGTGTACCGAGGCAAGTGTGTGTGTTGTTTTTCAAAACGGATTGGTTTAAGTTGCGACCGTTATTCCAACCTTACATGCGCAACCACTCTAACCTTGTATGGTAAAGGGCATTATTGATTACCTAGGCCGATACTAGCTTGGAGCCCGCATTACTAGTGACGGGAGAGTTGTTGGTGCGCTCTCTCGGGACGGGGTCGTGCCAGGTAGGGCGACCATGCCTTTTTTCACAGGGCACCGGATACACCGTTGTGTCCCCTCTCGGATGTTATGATCTCGAGTGAGTCTCGTATGATGTACATCGTGAGGATACGAAACAATGAGTGGACTCCTTGTTAGTGTCGTCTAGGGAAAGATAGTGATCGGGTGCTTACCCCGGGTACTTGAGGTAAAGCAGGTCGTGGATGACACGAAAGTTCCCCAAATCTTGTGGGTAAAGTGTGCAACCTCTGCAGAGTGTAAAACTATTCGAATAGCCGTGTCCACGGTCAAGGATAGTTGGGTAACCGCTCTTGCGCTACGTCCACTTGTTTACAAACCAGTGTGTGTGGGAAGAACTACTTGGGTCAAGTCAAAGGACTTGGCATGGATGAGTTGGGTTGGAGCCCACTCCCTTTATGTTGATAACTGTAACCTGTCCTCTTGGTTACTTGAATTCTCCTGAAGCATGTCTTACAAGTTGTTGAACATGTCATTGCACTCAAAACTAGCTTTCCGCAAAAAATTACCTATATCTTGCATTGTTGTATCTTGAACCAAAACATGGGTTGCTTGCGAGTACATTCAAAGTACTCATTGGCTTGCCACTGGTTATTTTATTGGCCAGGCATGAAAGAACATGATATAATGAAGAGTACCTTGGTGACGAACATGCGAGCTAGGACGCTTCCCAGTCAGAATGCCTGTAGGGTTAAGGCAGATGGCATGGGTCCAAGTTGTTATTGAAGATTTCCGCTGCGATGATACACTCAAGACTTGACCATAATGATCCTACTTGTGTAAAACGGTATGTATGGATGTAAGACTCTTGTTATTCAGCTTGGGGGGGGGGGGGGGGGGGGGGGGGGGGGGGGGGGGGGGGGGGGGGGGGGGGGGGGGGGGGGGGGGGGGGGGGGGGGGGGGGGGGGGGGGGGGGGGGGGGGGGGGGGGGGGGGGGGGGGGGGGGGGGGGGGGGGGGGGGGGGGGGGGGGGGGGGGGGGGGGGGGGGGGGGGGGGGGGGGGGGGGGGGGGGGGGGGGGGGGGGGGGGGGGGGGGGGGGGGGGGGGGGGGGGGGGGGGGGGGGGGGGGGGGGGGGGGGGGGGGGGGGGGGGGGGGGGGGGGGGGGGGGGGGGGGGGGGGGGGGGGGGGGGGGGGGGGGGGGGGGGGGGGGGGGGGGGGGGGGGGGGGGGGGGGGGGGGGGGGGGGGGGGGGGGGGGGGGGGGGGGGGGGGGGGGGGGGGGGGGGGGGGGGGGGGGGGGGGGGGGGGGGGGGGGGGGGGGGGGGGGGGGGGGGGGGGGGGGGGGGGGGGGGGGGGGGGGGGGGGGGGGGGGGGGGGGGGGGGGGGGGGGGGGGGGGGGGGGGGGGGGGGGGGGGGGGGGGGGGGGGGGGGGGGGGGGGGGGGGGGGGGGGGGGGGGGGGGGGGGGGGGGGGGGGGGGGGGGGGGGGGGGGGGGGGGGGGGGGGGGGGGGGGGGGGGGGGGGGGGGGGGGGGGGGGGGGGGGGGGGGGGGGGGGGGGGGGGGGGGGGGGGGGGGGGGGGGGGGGGGGGGGGGGGGGGGGGGGGGGGGGGGGGGGGGGGGGGGGGGGGGGGGGGGGGGGGGGGGGGGGGGGGGGGGGGGGGGGGGGGGGGGGGGGGGGGGGGGGGGGGGGGGGGGGGGGGGGGGGGGGGGGGGGGGGGGGGGGGGGGGGGGGGGGGGGGGGGGGGGGGGGGGGGGGGGGGGGGGGGGGGGGGGGGGGGGGGGGGGGGGGGGGGGGGGGGGGGGGGGGGGGGGGGGGGGGGGGGGGGGGGGGGGGGGGGGGGGGGGGGGGGGGGGGGGGGGGGGGGGGGGGGGGGGGGGGGGGGGGGGGGGGGGGGGGGGGGGGGGGGGGGGGGGGGGGGGGGGGGGGGGGGGGGGGGGGGGGGGGGGGGGGGGGGGGGGGGGGGGGGGGGGGGGGGGGGGGGGGGGGGGGGGGGGGGGGGGGGGGGGGGGGGGGGGGGGGGGGGGGGGGGGGGGGGGGGGGGGGGGGGGGGGGGGGGGGGGGGGGGGGGGGGGGGGGGGGGGGGGGGGGGGGGGGGGGGGGGGGGGGGGGGGGGGGGGGGGGGGGGGGGGGGGGGGGGGGGGGGGGGGGGGGGGGGGGGGGGGGGGGGGGGGGGGGGGGGGGGGGGGGGGGGGGGGGGGGGGGGGGGGGGGGGGGGGGGGGGGGGGGGGGGGGGGGGGGGGGGGGGGGGGGGGGGGGGGGGGGGGGGGGGGGGGGGGGGGGGGGGGGGGGGGGGGGGGGGGGGGGGGGGGGGGGGGGGGGGGGGGGGGGGGGGGGGGGGGGGGGGGGGGGGGGGGGGGGGGGGGGGGGGGGGGGGGGGGGGGGGGGGGGGGGGGGGGGGGGGGGGGGGGGGGGGGGGGGGGGGGGGGGGGGGGGGGGGGGGGGGGGGGGGGGGGGGGGGGGGGGGGGGGGGGGGGGGGGGGGGGGGGGGGGGGGGGGGGGGGGGGGGGGGGGGGGGGGGGGGGGGGGGGGGGGGGGGGGGGGGGGGGGGGGGGGGGGGGGGGGGGGGGGGGGGGGGGGGGGGGGGGGGGGGGGGGGGGGGGGGGGGGGGGGGGGGGGGGGGGGGGGGGGGGGGGGGGGGGGGGGGGGGGGGGGGGGGGGGGGGGGGGGGGGGGGGGGGGGGGGGGGGGGGGGGGGGGGGGGGGGGGGGGGGGGGGGGGGGGGGGGGGGGGGGGGGGGGGGGGGGGGGGGGGGGGGGGGGGGGGGGGGGGGGGGGGGGGGGGGGGGGGGGGGGGGGGGGGGGGGGGGGGGGGGGGGGGGGGGGGGGGGGGGGGGGGGGGGGGGGGGGGGGGGGGGGGGGGGGGGGGGGGGGGGGGGGGGGGGGGGGGGGGGGGGGGGGGGGGGGGGGGGGGGGGGGGGGGGGGGGGGGGGGGGGGGGGGGGGGGGGGGGGGGGGGGGGGGGGGGGGGGGGGGGGGGGGGGGGGGGGGGGGGGGGGGGGGGGGGGGGGGGGGGGGGGGGGGGGGGGGGGGGGGGGGGGGGGGGGGGGGGGGGGGGGGGGGGGGGGGGGGGGGGGGGGGGGGGGGGGGGGGGGGGGGGGGGGGGGGGGGGGGGGGGGGGGGGGGGGGGGGGGGGGGGGGGGGGGGGGGGGGGGGGGGGGGGGGGGGGGGGGGGGGGGGGGGGGGGGGGGGGGGGGGGGGGGGGGGGGGGGGGGGGGGGGGGGGGGGGGGGGGGGGGGGGGGGGGGGGGGGGGGGGGGGGGGGGGGGGGGGGGGGGGGGGGGGGGGGGGGGGGGGGGGGGGGGGGGGGGGGGGGGGGGGGGGGGGGGGGGGGGGGGGGGGGGGGGGGGGGGGGGGGGGGGGGGGGGGGGGGGGGGGGGGGGGGGGGGGGGGGGGGGGGGGGGGGGGGGGGGGGGGGGGGGGGGGGGGGGGGGGGGGGGGGGGGGGGGGGGGGGGGGGGGGGGGGGGGGGGGGGGGGGGGGGGGGGGGGGGGGGGGGGGGGGGGGGGGGGGGGGGGGGGGGGGGGGGGGGGGGGGGGGGGGGGGGGGGGGGGGGGGGGGGGGGGGGGGGGGGGGGGGGGGGGGGGGGGGGGGGGGGGGGGGGGGGGGGGGGGGGGGGGGGGGGGGGGGGGGGGGGGGGGGGGGGGGGGGGGGGGGGGGGGGGGGGGGGGGGGGGGGGGGGGGGGGGGGGGGGGGGGGGGGGGGGGGGGGGGGGGGGGGGGGGGGGGGGGGGGGGGGGGGGGGGGGGGGGGGGGGGGGGGGGGGGGGGGGGGGGGGGGGGGGGGGGGGGGGGGGGGGGGGGGGGGGGGGGGGGGGGGGGGGGGGGGGGGGGGGGGGGGGGGGGGGGGGGGGGGGGGGGGGGGGGGGGGGGGGGGGGGGGGGGGGGGGGGGGGGGGGGGGGGGGGGGGGGGGGGGGGGAAATTATTTTATTGTTTCAAAAATATTTGACAAAAACCTAGAGAAACTCAGTGGACATATATTGTCCATATATAAGAGTTTCAACACATGGTCATGTTCAAAATAATGGTAAAATCCCTCAAATACCCTTTCTGGATATTTCAAGCTTTTGAAATATTTACAAAGGATATATTCCCCAAAAATTCCAAGAAAATTCTAGCATTTCACATATGACATGTTGGATGATCTTGCCAAGTCTCATGTCATGGAGAATAGTATAACCCTATGAAATCCCCTCAAAACCATTTCTGTCCATTTTGAAGTTTGAGCAACTTTACATTGCCAAACATGTCCAAATGTTCTAAAACTTAGTACACATGCTCAAATGGTCTAATTATTCATCTATACCAAATGGCACAAGTTGGAGAGAATGTTATTTTGATCAAAGTGCCCCAAAACCCTCTCTGACCAGAATCAAATTTGAACAACTTTGTACTACCAACTTTCTCTCCTTGACCCCAACTTTTCTGAGCATGTTCACATGACCAAATGAGGCCACTACACCAAGTGGTTCATCAAGGGGAAGTGTTTTGCTCAACTAGATCTACACAAGTTCATTTCTGCTAATTTCTAGGGTTTACAAAAGTTACATTGTGAACTTTGCCCAAATAAGCTCAAAATGGGTGTAAGGCCCTAATTATATGTGCAATTTCACCCTGTGGAGTCTCCTACCAAATGGAGTTCATTTGCTTCACCAAACATGCATCAAACACCTTCTGCCATTTTACTAAAACCCCTATTTTGACCTGTTCCACTCTTCTCCATGGCCCCCACTTTTTACCACAGCACCTCCTAGACCTCTTCTACCTCCAGTAGCAATGGCTGCATCTCAGATCAATAATTGAGGGGTGAAACCACCTCTTTTACCTCTCTGGACAGCCCTTGCACCCCTCTTCATCACCCCCTCCTCACTCCAGTGGCCACCCAAGGCATCCAAGGCTTTCCCCACATTCTTTACTCCTCCCTAGAGCTACCAGACATGCTTGGCCGTGCCCACTTTGCCAAAAAATGGCATGCCGGCCATTTGCACACTCTGGAGCACGCTACAGTGCGCTCCCGCACTGTAGCCGCCCCCTGCCAACCACCTTCGGCCACCTCGGCTCTCCCCCTCACGCCAGCCGATGCTCCTCGACGTCCGCAGCATGCTACGCCTCTGTCCCCCTCCTCCTTCTCGGGGGGGGGGGGGGGGGGGGGGGGGGGGGGGGGGGGGGGGGGGGGGGGGGGGGGGGGGGGGGGGGGGGGGGGGGGGGGGGGGGGGGGGGGGGGGTTGCAAACAGCACACAAAAACCAATCAAGGCAAGGTCCAAAGCACTCAAAAGTTTTTGTCAAACCACATTTTATCATGATTGTTAGCTTAAGTGTAGTGGCATGAAAATCAGGGTGTGACAAACCTACCCCCTTTACAAGAATCTCGTCCCCGAGATTCCCAAACTAGGCGCGGAAAGGGATACAGAAACTTGGATCTGGGGTAGTCTTCAAGTCCGCGTGTTGCTTCTGCTTCCGTGTAGTGCTCCATTGAGCTTGAAGTACTTGATGGTGTGGCTTCGTGTATGATGCTCCTCTTGATCCAGGTTGCTAATGGGTAGCTCGCAGTAGGTTAGATTGGGCTAGGGGTCGATGGCTCGGTGGTTAATGCCCTCGTAGAGATCGGGCAAGTTAGGAAGTTGGAAACACTTCCGGGGTTGTGATGCATGGAGAGCATTGTGCACATCAGGTAACTCAGGTGGCAACTCCAGCTGGTAACTGTCTTCTCTTCGTCTTGTAGTGATCTCAGAGGGGGTTGTTAAATCTTGGAGTGATCTCGAAGGGGGCCGATGAATCTTGGTGTGGGTCTCCTTGTCATGGAAATTCTTGGTTCCTTAGAGAGGAGTGGCTTGCAGATACACATGGTCTTTGACGCGGAAGTATACTTCTTGAAGATGGTGGTTGGTGTAGTTCTTCCTCCTAGACATGACGATCTTCAGATGTTCCTAGACCAGCTCAACGATTCTTCTTCCGTCTTCGGGTAGACAAGTATGTCATCGAAGAAAGATGACAACTAACTTGTCCAAGCACTCCATGAAGTCTATGGGGTACGTAAAGTGGGTTGAGGCATTGGTGGTGGTCACGGTTGAGTATTGGCCAAATTCTTCTCATCCTAGGTCCAAAGCCCATGGTCATGCTCCAACCATGTTGTGGCTTGGTAGGGCTTAAGGGTTTCAAGGATTCTAGGGTGCGAGTGAAAGTTTATCATCTTATCCTTGAGCACAGTTTTTGAGATACCAATTGTTCTATCTAGTCCTTTAAACTATTCACATCATATCACCGTTAGCATCATCTTCTATAGGTCAACTCCAATCATCACTCATGCCATTTATGTCCTCATGGCTCCTGAGAAGAGGTCTAACAAAATCATATATGTCTACGATCCCCAAAAACATATGTATGGCTATCCCTATGTAAAAATCAATGGGTAGAGCATACAAGCTACTAAGCTTCAATTAAACATGACAATCCAAGTGCTCAGCCCATTCTTCCAAGGTCCAAGGTAGTGCACCTCTATCCTAAGGAAACATTTCGTATGCCACTCCAAGATCTTGTTTCCTTCTTACGAATCAACTCCAAAAGCCCATTAGCTACTTAATTAGGAGCAGATGAGGCTGTGGAAAAAAAGTTGAGCTCATGGAGATTAGTGGAAATGGACAAAACATGCATTTTAAATTTCTATCAGAAGGTGTTTGATGGTGGTCTGGGAAAGCAAATGGATTCCAAATGATATGAATATTAACAGGATCAAGTTTCATATAGAAATGGGGTTGATCACCAAGTTGGAGCTCATTTGAAGAAAGTTGACAATGCAACTTTGGTAAACTCTAGAAATCAACAGAAATGGACTTTCCAAGATCCAGCCATGAAAGTCTATTCTCCTTGATGCACCACTTGGTGCAGTGTCATCATTTGAGGTTCTGAATATGTCCACAAAAGTTGAGATCAAAAGGAGAAAGTTGCCAATGTAGAATTGTTCAAATTTGGTTCTGAACAAGAAGGGTTTTGGGGCCCTTTGATCAAGTTAACTTGTTCTCCAACTTGTGCCACTTGGTCTACATGAATAATTAGAACATTTGAGCATGTTCACAAGCTTTGAGAACATTTGGAAATGTTTGGCAATGTAAAGTTGCTCAAACTTCAAAATGGACAAAAATGGTTTTGAGGGGATTTGATGATGTTATGTTGATCTCCAAGACATTAGACTTGGCAAGATCACCATATAGGGCAATTGTGACATGATGGAATTTTCTTGGATTTTGATGAAAATATTTCCTGTAGAAATATTTCAAATCCTTGAAATGGGCAGAAATGGTTTTGGGAGGTTTTGTCCAATATTTTGAACATGACCATGTGCTGAAACTCTTATATATGGAAAATATATGTCTACTGAGTTTCCCTGATTTTTTTCAAATATTTTTGAAGCTTTCAAATAATTTTAACCTATTAAAGACCATTTCTGGCCTAAAGAAAAAGCCTTTAAATAAAATAGGAAAATAACTTTTAAAATTATATTTTTGTGGTTTATGGGAGTCCTACATCTAATAGGATTCAAATATACCTTTTGAATGATTTTTCACACCCCAAGTCAAGTACTTGTAGTGCAAACCTCAACTCAGGGGGGGGGGGGGGGGGGGGGGGGGGGGGGGGGGGGGGGGGGGGGGGGGGGGGGGGGGGGGGGGGGGGGGGGGGGGGGGGGGGGGGGGGGGGGGGGGGGGGGGGGGGGGGGGGGGGGGGGGGGGGGGGGGGGGGGGGGGGGGGGGGGGGGGGGGGGGGGGGGGGGGGGGGGGGGGGGGGGGGGGGGGGGGGGGGGGGGGGGGGGGGGGGGGGGGGGGGGGGGGGGGGGGGGGGGGGGGGGGGGGGGGGGGGGGGGGGGGGGGGGGGGGGGGGGGGGGGGGGGGGGGGGGGGGGGGGGGGGGGGGGGGGGGGGGGGGGGGGGGGGGGGGGGGGGGGGGGGGGGGGGGGGGGGGGGGGGGGGGGGGGGGGGGGGGGGGGGGGGGGGGGGGGGGGGGGGGGGGGGGGGGGGGGGGGGGGGGGGGGGGGGGGGGGGGGGGGGGGGGGGGGGGGGGGGGGGGGGGGGGGGGGGGGGGGGGGGGGGGGGGGGGGGGGGGGGGGGGGGGGGGGGGGGGGGGGGGGGGGGGGGGGGGGGGGGGGGGGGGGGGGGGGGGGGGGGGGGGGGGGGGGGGGGGGGGGGGGGGGGGGGGGGGGGGGGGGGGGGGGGGGGGGGGGGGGGGGGGGGGGGGGGGGGGGGGGGGGGGGGGGGGGGGGGGGGGGGGGGGGGGGGGGGGGGGGGGGGGGGGGGGGGGGGGGGGGGGGGGGGGGGGGGGGGGGGGGGGGGGGGGGGGGGGGGGGGGGGGGGGGGGGGGGGGGGGGGGGGGGGGGGGGGGGGGGGGGGGGGGGGGGGGGGGGGGGGGGGGGGGGGGGGGGGGGGGGGGGGGGGGGGGGGGGGGGGGGGGGGGGGGGGGGGGGGGGGGGGGGGGGGGGGGGGGGGGGGGGGGGGGGGGGGGGGGGTGCGGGCCAATTCGCTTGGCCATCTGGAGCAGATCGAAAGCTACGCCCCTGGTCGTCAGGTCAGATTTGGAAGTTTGAACTTCACGGCTGACATCCGCGGGGACTTGATCCTCGATGGATTCGAGCCACAGCCGAGCATGCCGCACTGTCACGGCGAGCATGATTTAGCTCTGCAGCCGGACAGTGCCCTGGAGGCTGCAATCAAACCCGCTCCGATCTTCAATTCGGAGCCGGCTGCGCAGATCGAGGATGGATGGCTAGACACCGCCTCGGGGGCTGCAACCTCTACGGCGATAGAGCCGAACACTGACCTTGTCCCTCATAAAGCTCGTGACTCCGAGGTGTCGGACTCCTCGCCGGACTCCGAACCTCCCGCGCCCCTCCGATCGAATCCGATTGGGCGCCGATCATGGAGTTCACCGCAGCGGACATCTTTCAACACTCACCTTTCGGCGACATCTTGAGTTCGCTAAAGTGTCTCTCATTATCAGGAGAGCCCTGGCCGGACTACGGTCAGGACGGTTGGGATGCGGACGACAAAGAAATTCAAAGCCCACCCACCACCCACTTGGTAGCCGCTGTCGACGATCTAACCGACATGCTAGACTACGACTCCGAAGTCCCATTGAGTCCAGGCTTTGTGTTCTTTGCTGAGCCATACTCCTTTTTGAGCACTACCTTCTTGGAAGTAGCCTCATCATCTTCTGCCATATAGTCCTCATCCTCAGATTCTGAGGTTCTCTTCTTCCTTGTCCTAGTGGCAGCTTTAGGCAAATTGCTTGGGCTGCTCCTGCTGCCATCATCTGAAGTGCTAGAGGGACTAGTTTCCTCACTCATGTGATTATGCTCTTCTGACTTGTTCTGACTATCACTTTGGTCTGACATGCTGAAATCACAGACTGCTGACCCTGTGAATAGTTATAGATGAGATAGAATGGATGAGCATCACAAAATGCAGAGATTTTTCCAAAAGAATGATTCAAAAACTTAGTTTTAGTTTTCCACAGAAAGCATTTCGGATCAACCGATTTTCAAACTCGGTGATACCGAAGCAGTTTTGGAACCTAAACTGGTGAACTCGGTCAGACCGAGTCATAGTTTGGTGGCACCGAGACTGTTAGGGTTTCAAAAAGTTTTAAAATTGGTCACACCGATTAGCAATTCTCGGTCAGACCGAGAGTTACTAGTGCAATGGCATTAGCTGAATCGGTGGGACCGAGTGAGGGAGTTCCGGACTAGGGGGTGTCCGGATAGCCGAACTATCATGATCGGCCGGACTCCAAGACTAAGAAGATACAAGATTGAAGAATTGTCCCGTGTCCGGATGGGACTTTCCTTGGTGTGGAAGGCAAGCTTGGCGATACGGGTATGTAGATCTCCTACCATTGTTACCGACTCTGTGTAACCCTAGCCCTCTCAAGTGTCTATATAAACCGGATGGCTTTAGTCCATAGGACGAACAACTATCATACCATAGGCTAGCTTCGAGGGTTTAGCCTCCTTGATCTCGTGGTAGATCTACTCTTGTAACACACATCATCAATATTAATCAAGCAGGACGTAGGGTTTTACCTCCATCAAGAGGGCCCGAACCTGGGTAAAACATCATGTCCCTTGTATCTTGTTACCATCCGCCTAGACGCACAGTTCGGGACCCCCTACCCGAGATCCGCCGGTTTTGACACCGACATTGGTGCTTTCATTGAGAGCTCCTCTATGTCGTCACCGATAGGCTCGATGGCTTCTTCAACCATCATCAGTGACGCAGTCCAGGGTGAGACCTTTCTCCCCGGACAGATCTTCGTATTCGGCGGCTTTGCACGGGGGGGGGGGGGGGGGGGGGGGGGGGGGGGGGGGGGGGGGGGGGGGGGGGGGGGGGGGGGGGGGGGGGGGGGGGGGGGGGGGGGGGGGGGGGGGGGGGGGGGGGGGGGGGGGGGGGGGGGGGGGGGGGGGGGGGGGGGGGGGGGGGGGGGGGGGGGGGGGGGGGGGGGGGGGGGGGGGGGGGGGGGGGGGGGGGGGGGGGGGGGGGGGGGGGGGGGGGGGGGGGGGGGGGGGGGGGGGGGGGGGGGGGGGGGGGGGGGGGGGGGGGGGGGGGGGGGGGGGGGGGGGGGGGGGGGGGGGGGGGGGGGGGGGGGGGGGGGGGGGGGGGGGGGGGGGGGGGGGGGGGGGGGGGGGGGGGGGGGGGGGGGGGGGGGGGGGGGGGGGGGGGGGGGGGGGGGGGGGGGGGGGGGGGGGGGGGGGGGGGGGGGGGGGGGGGGGGGGGGGGGGGGGGGGGGGGGGGGGGGGGGGGGGGGGGGGGGGGGGGGGGGGGGGGGGGGGGGGGGGGGGGGGGGGGGGGGGGGGGGGGGGGGGGGGGGGGGGGGGGGGGGGGGGGGGGGGGGGGGGGGGGGGGGGGGGGGGGGGGGGGGGGGGGGGGGGGGGGGGGGGGGGGGGGGGGGGGGGGGGGGGGGGGGGGGGGGGGGGGGGGGGCAAGAATATCCATAGACATAGAGTGATGCACACACAAGATGATGTCCATGAAAACATTAGGTTGCCTTGTTCCTTGCCTTGCCAACATGAGGGTTTGTGACTCCTTGAACTAGTGCAAGATGTGGAAGTTGATTGCACTTGTCCTTGCCATAATAATATGAGTGAAGAATGTTGGCGGAGTCACCCTCGAGAACTCTCTAGTTCTTCTTCTTCGGGATCCACATCATCTTGATGGGAATCCTTGGAGTTGTAGTTGTACTTGATGAGGTAGAACTTGACGTAGTCTTGGGAATCCACTTGACCGAGACCTTAGGTGCTTCTTCAAATGCATCAATCTCTTCTTGAAGCTTGTCCTTGCCTTTATGGTCTTGTGGTGGAAGATCATCTTGAGCTTGTGTTCCCTTGAAGGAAGTAGGATCATACTTCTCTTGTTGAGGAATAAACTTCGTCTTAAGTGGATGTCCTTGAATGAGTAAAATATGCACCAACATGCTCACACAATAAGATGGCAAATGAAATATGTGGCAAAGCATGCACAACCAATTCTAGCATCTATCAAACAATTGGCGATGACTAGCTCATCTATATATGAGTAAATTGATTTAGGAGTCAAATAATAAACATTTGATCATAGGTCATACTCATTGTTTAAGCCCAAGTGGGGTTTCCACTTTTACATAATGCATTGATGTGTTCACACCATTAGAGTTGCTTTGGCTCAAGTATTAGAGTTAAGCTACCCCTAGATGTGAGATCCCCTTTTAGAGGGATGAACTAACCTTGGGTTCTGTCGATGATGACTTCATGTGGGTGTTGAAGATGTGGATGCTCAATATTGATGTAGATCATTTGGAGCAATCCGTTGGAGTGAGTTGCACTTTCAACATA
>JAAAWM010011187.1:0-66651 GCA_036873465.1 Thinopyrum obtusiflorum
CGGTTTATGCAAAATTTCATTTTACGTGGCTTCTAAGGTTTCGAACAAACCGCAGCTACCAACGCCCATCATCAAGTATGATTATTCAAGTCGCTAGTTTAACATCGCGGGGTGTATGAAACACGAGATAATAAAATCTCGAGCCCCATACTAAACTTTGTCATACGCATGACCCCCGTGCAGATCATATCTGCATTGCCCTTTAGTCTGCGAATTTCTTCTTTCTCTAACTACGGTGGAATTCAACGAACTGTTAGCACTTCTTTGATCAATCAGGATCGCAGATTGCCAGAACTTTGAAACTCCACCATACTATTATCGAGATCAGAAATATGCAAATTCCAGGGAAGCAACAAGAACATCGGGTAACAGATTTCATCTGTTACCCGCACAAATAATTTTCAGCAATAGAACTCATCTACTACCTAATTATATTGTGCAACACCCATACATCTCATGTATTCTAGATCGCAACCTGCATCTATGCATAGCACGGCTCATGATGCCACTGATGGGGTAACGCAGCAGAAAACAAAAAAAATTGACCTACGCACCAGCCCAGGACCACTATGGAGACTGCATACAAGGTTTGATCTTTTCGTTACCGACTCGTAGCGCAGCAGAAGTAGAGTCGATGACGATCGGCGGTGCAGATCCCCGCAGCTAGGATTTACAACCTCCCAACCGCGAGGATGTATTCCCACGTCTGCCCCACGGACAGCCCTCCGGGAGGCGGTCAGACAGTCCCTCAGACGGTGTCGCGGACAGCACTTCGGGAGGACCTTCGAAACTCGGACGGTCACTCGGACAGCCCTTCGGGAGGACCCTCGAAACTCGGACGGTCACTCGGACAGCCCTTCAGGAGGCACTCTCGAACTAAGACTGAAACTACGATCTCTCTACAGAGTTGCACACATACGGTGTCATCTATCTGGCAGGGCTTCGCCGTCCAGAACTAGTTCCCACCGGAACACAGACAGCCTTTCGGCTCTATGAAAACTCTTTTCATGGGAGGGAGAGAGAGAGCCAGATAACATCAAATGGCATGTGTATGTGAGAGCAAGGATGAGCTTATGGGCAGCCCACTCACCTCCTATTTATAGGAGGAGCAAGGGGTAGGGGGGGGGGGGGGGGGGGGGGGGGGGGGGGGGGGGGGGGGGGGGGGGGGGGGGGGGGGGGGGGGGGGGGGGGGGGGGGGGGGGGGGGGGGGGGGGGGGGGGGGGGGGGGGGGGGGGGGGGGGGGGGGGGGGGGGGGGGGGGGGGGGGGGGGGGGGGGGGGGAAAAGTGGTTTTCTTCTAGAAGAAAAACCCCATTTGCAAATCAGCCCAAAAAGTGTTTTTTACTATTCATGAAGACATTTTTCTGCGTCCGTTAAAACCCAATTATTTCTGTGTGCCTAGAATAATTCTAGCACCCACCAAAACAATTTTGAACGCATTCTGAAACAATTTCGGAACAATGTTTCTTCAGCGAAAAGCAACCAAAGCGGTTCCGGCTGCTCCGGAACATTTCCGGTTTTTGTCCCGGAAAATTCTCAGAAGTCTCCAGAACACTTCTGGCATCCTCCAAGAATTTCCAGGCGTGTGCCGGAACCAATTTGACTTAATGGAATACCCTGAAACAACTTTTCAGTTTCACCGGAACTATTCCGATATCCTCTCCGGAACGTTTCCGTTTCGTCCGAAACTTTTTCGGTGATTTTCTCTCAGACTCCCTGTCTAGTATTCAGCAAATAGATGACCCTTAAGCATGTGACCCTATAGGTTCGGTGAAGTATAGACATGACCGGAACTCTTTTCGGTCAATGATCAACATCGGAGCCGTGGACACCCATATTGACCCCTATACCCACACGAATGAATATTCGAGTGAACCTCCAGTTGCCGTGTGTTATTCCTGTTGCTTCGCGATATGTTACAAATACCCGAGGTGAGAAACATCGGCATCCCCGTGGATCAACACTTGTCCACTATGCCAGTTACCTCGTTACCGGTATTGTTCTCTTTTCTCGTTTCCGCGTTCCGGCATCCCCGTGATCAAATCACATTGTGTCTAGCCAGACGATGATGGATACCGTAACACCGAGAGGGCTCAGAGATATCTCTCCATCGTCGGAGGAGCAAATCCCAATCTTGAGCCATCAAGTCCCTTGACACACTTTTTCATGAACCCGTAAGCCGCCGTAATAGCCACCCATTTACGGATGACGTTTAACAGGGGGGGGGGGGGGGGGGGGGGGGGGGGGGGGGGGGGGGGGGGGGGGGGGGGGGGGGGGGGGGGGGGGGGGGGGGGGGGGGGGGGGGGGGGGGGGGGGGGGGGGGGGGGGGGGGGGGGGGGGGGGGGGGGGGGGGGGGGGGGGGGGGGGGGGGGGGGGGGGGGGGGGGGGGGGGGGGGGGGGGGGGGGGGGGGGGGGGGGGGGGGGGGGGGGGGGGGGGGGGGGGGGGGGGGGGGGGGGGGGGGGGGGGGGGGGGGGGGGGGGCGGCATAGACATGCCCATGATCAGGAAAACAGGACCATCATGCAACACTTGAGCTAGTCTTAGAGGCCAGACTAGGAATACTTTTTACCGTTTATTATTCCACACGTGCATATGAGTCTTCCTCCGAGCCTCGTGGTTATTGTAGACTCGAGAACCATAGCAGTTATAGCATGGAACATAAACCTAATTATGAACAGAGAGATAAACAATAACATTTATTATTGCCTCTAGGGCATATCTCCTACAGTATAGGGGATCAATTGTAGCTTTTTTGATAAATAAGATTGTTGAACCCAACGAGGAGCTAAAGGTAGAATCAATATTCCCTTCAAGTTCTATCGACCACCGATACAACTCTATGCACACTTAACGTTCGCTTTACCTAGAACAAGTATGAAACTATTTTGTAGGTGATAGGATAGGTTGCAAGAATAAACTATAAGTACTTAGCTAAAATAAAACTACGAGTAATTTGCAAGATAATAAAGTTAGTTGTTTAGTAGAGAGATTTTTGTAACACAAGAAAGTTATTTGTCCCTAGGCAATCGATAACTAGACTGGTAATCATTATTGCAATTTTATATGAGGGAGAGGCATGAGCTAACATACTTTCCGTACTTGGATCATATGCACTTATGATTGGAACTCTAACAAGCATCCGCAACTACCAAAGATCATTAAGGTAAAACCCAACCATAGCATTAAGTATCAAGTCCTCTTTACTCCCATACGCAACAACCCCCTTACTCGGGTGTAAGCTTCTGTCACTCTAGCCGCCCACCATAAGAGAATTATGAACGTATTGCAAACCCTATAGTGGGAATTCCTCATGCTTGCGCGACACGGAGGGCACCATAGGACAGCACCAAAATAAAACATACAACTCATACCAATCACGATCATCAATCAACCCAAAGGACAAAATGAATCTACTCAAACATCATAGGATTGCCACATATCATTGGATAATAATATATAGCGTTAAGCACCATGTTTAAGTAGAGATTACAGCAGGGAGAAGAGGTGTTACACCACTGCATGGAGGGGGAGAAAGTTGGTGTTGACGGTAGCGAGGTTGTTGATGTAGATCGCCGTCACGATCCTTGCTCAGGCGGCACTCCGGCGCCACCGGGAGAGAGGGGGGGAGAGAGCCCCCTTCTTCTTCTTCTTCTTCTTCTTCTTCTTCCTTGGCCTCCCCCCTAGATGGGAGGAGAGTTTCCCCTCTGGTCCATGGCTGCCATGGCGGCGGAGGGGCAGGAGCCCCTCCTAGATTGGATCTCTCTCTATGTTCTCTTCTGCTTCGAGTTCCTGTTTTCTAGCCCTTCACCGTTTCTTAAATTCCCGGGGATCTGTAACTCCGATTGCGCTAAAATTTTAACATGATTTTTTTCCAGATATTATCTTTCTTGCGACCGAAGAAGAGCCCCAACCGACTTACGGTGTGCCCACAAGGCACCATCGCGCTCCAGGGGGGCCCGCGTCCAGGTGGCTTGTGGAGGCTGTGGGACTCCGTTTGCATTGATTCCACCTCCCAAAAATCACATATATTCCAAAATAATTCTTCGTAAAATTTTATTGCATTTGGACTTCGTTTGATATGGATTTTCTGTGAAACAAAAAACAAGCAGAAAACAGGAACTGGCACTGGGCACTGGATCAATATGTTACTCCCAAAAATAATATAAAATGTTGCCAAAAGTATGTGGAAATTGTAGGATATTGGCATGAAACAATCAAAAATTATAGATACGATGGAGACGTATCATCTACTTCAATACCTCTTTCAGAAATTTTATGCCCAAGGACTATACCTTCATTCACCATAAAGTGGCACTTCTCCCAGTTCAAGACGAGATTAGTTTCTTCATATCTCTGCAAAACTCGATCAAGGTTGCTCAAGCAATCATCAAAAGAAGTTCCATAAACGGAGAAATCATTCATGAAAACCTCAACAATCTTTTCACAAAAGTCAGAGAATATAGCAGTCATACATCTTTGAAAGGCAGCAGGTGCATTACATAAACCAAAAGGCATACGACGATAAGCATAAGTTCCAAAAGGACAAGTAAAGGTGGTTTTCTCTTAATCTTCAGGTGAAACAGATATTTGAGATAAACCAGAATAACCATCTAGGAAGCAAAAGTGTGTATGCTTAGATAATCTTTCTAACATTTGATCAATAAAAGGCAAGGGGTAATGATCTTTCCTAGTAGCTTTGTTTAATTTTCTAAAATCAATTACCATCCTATAACCAGTTATAATTCTTTGTGGAATAAGTTCAGTTTTATCATTAGGAACAACGGTAATACCTCCTTTCTTAGGAACACAATGAACATGACTTACCCATCTACTATCAGCTATGGGATAAATTATACCTGCCTCAAGAAGCTTTAATATTTCAGTTCTTACCACATCCTTCATTTTAGGATTCAATCTTCTTTGATGATCAACAACGGGTTTAGCATCAGGCTCCATATGAATTTTATGCTGACATAAGCTGGGACTAATGCCCTTAAGATCACTGAGAGTATATCCAATAGCGGCATGGTGCTTCTTCAGAGTTTTAAGCAATCTCTTTTCTTCATACTCTGAAAGGTTAGTATTTCAGGTAATTGCTTTAATTCAAACACAGGATCACTCTTCGGTGGAAGAGGATCTCCCAAAGTTTCAACAGGCAAATTATGTTTAAAGATAGGTGCTTGTTTAAAGAACAGCTCATCTATTTCATTTCTTTCATTCATATGCATATCATTCTCATGGTCTAGCAAATATTGTTCTAAAGGATCAGTAGGAGGCACAGCAATAGAAGCAACACTTATAATTTCATATTTATTGGGTAATTCTTTATCATGAAGTTGTCTACTAAACTTAGAGAAATTGAATTGATGAGACATATCACCAAACTTAACTCTAACTTCCTCTTTAACACAATCAATTTCAGCATTAACGGTATTCAAGAAAGGTCTACCAAATATAATGGGACAAAAATTATCTTGTTGTGAACCAAGTACAAGGAAATCAGTAGGGTATTTGATTTTACCACACAAGACATCAACATCTCTAACAATCCCAAGTGGTGTAATAGTATCTCTATTTGCAAGCTTAATAGTAACATCAATATCTTCAATCTCAACAGGTGCAATATCATGCATTACTTCTTGATATAAAGAAAACGGAATAGCACTCACACTAGCACCCGTATCACATAAACCATGATAGCAATGATCTCCAATCTTAACAGAAACAACAGGCATGCCAACTACGGGCTTGTTCTTGTCTAACATATCTCATTCATTTCTAACAGGTTTAGCAATTCTAGTAACCTCATCACAGAAATAAATAACATGCCCATCAATATCATCAACCAAAAGATCTTTAACCATTGCAATATTAGGTTCAACTTTAATTTGTTCAGAGGGTCTAGGTGTTCTTACATTACTTTTGTTAACCACAGTTGAAGATTTAGCATGTTTCTTAATCCTAACAGGGAAATGAGGCTTCTCAATATAAACAGTGGGCATAACTGGATCAACATTGTAAACAATTGTTTCTTCTTTAACACTAACAGGTTCTTCATTTACTTCAATAGGTGGGTGATATTTAAACAATTTCTCTTTAGGGAGATCAACATGAACAGCAAAAGATTCACAAAAGGTAGCTACTATCTCAGAGTCAAGTCCATATTTAGTACTAAACTTATGAAAAGCATCAGTTTCCATAAAAGATTTAACACAATCAAACTCAAGATTTATACCAGACACTTTACCTTTGTCGATTTCCCAATCTTCGGAGTTACGTTTAATTCTTTCCAGAAGATCCCATCTGAATTCAATAGTTCGCTTCATAAAGGAACCAGCAGAAGAAGTATCGAGCATGGATTGATCATTATGAGAAAGCCGAGCATACAAGTTTTGAATAATTATTTCCCTTGAGAGCTCATGATTGGGGCATGTATGCAACATATACTTAAGCCTCCCCCAAGCTTTAGCGATATTTTCTCCTTCACGAGGCCAAAAATTATATATATAATTCCGATCATGATGAACCAAATGCATAGGATAAAATTTCTGGTGAAATTCCAGCTTCAACCGGTTCCAATCCCATGTTTCAATATCATCACATAGCCTATACCATGTCAATGCCTTTCCCCCCCAAAGATAAAGGGAATACTTTCTTCTTAACTCCATCTCCGGATAAACCTGCAAGCTTAAACAATCCACAAATTTCATCCACATATATCAAGTGCATGTCAGGATGCACCGTTCCATCTCCTGCATAAGGATTAGCTAGTAGTTTCTCTATCATACCCGAAGGAATTTCATAATAAATATTTTCAGTAGGTTGAGGAGCAACTCTCAATGCTTCCGATCGAGGTGAAGATACCCCGAACAAGCCCCTCAAAGGATTACTTTCCATAGTGACAAGTAACAGTAAATTTCAGCACGTAATATAAATGTTTCCTTACCAAATTCCACTCACCAAAGGCGCTTCACTCCCCGGCAACGGCGCCAGAAAAGAGTCCTGATGACCCACAAGTATAGGGGATCAATCGTAGTCCTTTCGATAAGTAAGAGTGTCGAACCCAACGAGGAGCAGAAGGAAATGACAAGCAGTTTTCAGCAAGGTATTCTCTGCAAGCATTGAAATTATCGGTAACAGATAGTTTGATAGTAAGGCAATTCGTAACAAGTGACAAGTAATAACGGTAACAAAGGTGCAGCAAGGTGGCCCAATCCTTTTTATAGCAAAGGACAAGCCGGAACGAACTCGTATAATAAGCAAAGCGTTCTCGAGGACACATGGGAATTTCATCTAGTCACTTTTGTCATGTTTGTTTGATTCGCGTTCGCTACTTTGATAATTTGATATGTGGGTAGACCGATGCTTGGGTGCTGTTCTTACTTGAACAAGCCTCCCACTTATGATTACCCCCTCTCGCAAGCATCCGCAACTACGAAAGAAGAATTAAGATAACTCTAACCATAGCATGAAACATATGGATCCAAATCAGCCCCTTACGAAATAGCGCATAAACTAGGGTTTAAACTTCTGTCACTCTAGCAACACATCATCTAATTACTACTCCACAATGCCTTCTCTTAGGCCCAAATATGGGGAAGTGTCATGTAGTCGACATTCACACGACACCACTAAAGGAAGCAACAACATACATATCATCAAAATATCGAACAAATACCAAATTTACATGATTACTTATGACAAGACTTCTCACATGTCCTCAAGAACAAAAGTAACTACTCACAAATCATATTCATGTTCAAGATCAGAAAGGTATTGAATAGCATTAAGGATCTGAACATATAATCTTCCACCAAATAAACCAACTAGCATCAACTACAAGATGTAATCAACACTACTAGCAACCCACAGGTACCAATCTGAGGTTTTGAGACAAAGATTGAATACAAGAGATGAACTAGGGTTTGAGATGAGATGGTGCTGGTGAAGATGTTGATAAAGATTGGTCCTCCCATGATGAGAGGATCGTTGTTGATGTCGATTGCTTCGATTTCCCCAGTATACCCGACGGAATCGCTCCGCCGGAGAGCAAAATAGCTCCTGCCCAGGTTCCGCCTCGAGACGGCGGCGCTTCGTCCCGAAAGTCTTCTCTACAATTTTTTTATGGCAAAAGATTTTATATAGCAGAAGGAGGGGGCCAGAGGCCAGCCAGGGGCCCCACAAGGCATCAGGGCGCGCCCAGGGGGGCCGCGCCCTGTTGCCTTGTGGGCAACTGGTGGGTCCCCTCCAGTATCTCTTTTCTTCAGTATTTTTTATATATTCAGTAAAAAATCTCCGTGAAATTTCAAGTCAATTGGAGCTCTGTAGGATAGGTATCTCTGATGTAGCTATTTCAGGTCCAGAATTCCAGCTGCCGGTATTCTCCCTCTTCATATAAATCTAGCAAATTAAGAGAGAAAAGGCATAAGAGTTGCATCATAAAGTGAAATAATGATCAAAAACATTATAAATAACAGTAGAAAATCATGATGCAAATTGGACGTATCAAAACTACATGTGTATATCTTGACGTCATCCGATCCACTCCATACGCCCAGCACGAGTCCATATTCAACCATTTGGTTAGACTTCACGTGTTGTTAATACGACCGTCTGATTCCGAAAGCCCAAACAACCGTCTTTTATCATTTTCATTCTTTTGCGCTTCATGTCCATGTATCTTTTGCTCCCTACAAGCCACAAAAAATTTATCACTTCTCCATCTATGTTGTCCATGACATTCTACCATCTACAGTAGTTGTAGATTTGGCTGATGCATGCGGTTGCCACCTTTTAGCATTTCCCTATGCTGCTCACTCACTGTGCCTAGATCTCTACGACGCCCATGGACCTCAACAGCCGCCCGAGCGAAAGGCCGGACAACCGACCAGCCTCAAATTTTCTTCCTCTAGTCCACAACATACGGAGATACAACAAGACAATAGTGTTGCTTTATCCCCCGTCATTCATCTTTGTATGTTGTTGACTACAAAAAAAAGCAAACCATGTGATTTGATTTATTTTTTCCTGTCCAAATCGGCTGTATGGATTATAAGCAGAAAACCAAGTCATTTGCCCTATTTTAGTTGCAGGATTCTGTCACATTTGCCCAAGGTTTATGTATCATATATTATAGAAAAACCGACCCAAAGCAATTTAAAGGTATGCTTTCTTAAGTCTTCTTTTCCATTTGATAAATTTGACGGTAAGATCTTTTGTGGCTATTGTTTATATTAGTACTAAATTTGACTTGGATACTAGATGGACACTATGTGACTAAATCATGACTAGAGACTACATTTTGATTGACGACATGTATATTGTGAAACTTATGTGTTGATCATAGCAAATGCTATAAACTATGAAATTCTATCTCTGTGATCTTTGTTTGTGCATACTATTATATATTATTTCATGAGGAACTACTTCATTGATATTATATGAAATTTTTATTTTGTACTTAGTTTAATTTTTTATCTTAAATTACCGCAGCAATACTCGGAGATTTATCTAGTTAAAAAAATGGTTTGGTACCATTCATAATATGTACATTACATTTAAAATATTCTTCACGTGTTTCGAAAAAATGTTCATGACATTTTAGAAAAAAAATAGACAATGTAAAAACATGTTCAAGTACAAAATTGTTTCATATCATTAAAAATGTACTTGATTTTTTAGAAAAATGTTCACGCGTTTCCAAAGTATGTTTGTGACATTTTAAGAAAAGTATACAATCTAAAAAAACTATTGCATAGTTTAAAAAAATTGATATTAGAAAAATATTCAACGTGTATTTGAAAAATATTTAGCATGTTTTAAAAAATTCAAAAACGAGTCTTTAAAATTTGTTCAACATATATCAATTAAATATTACATGTGCATAAGAAAAATGTACAATATTGAAAAAATAGACATATGTTGAAAAAGGAAAAAGACCAAAAAAACCTGTGAGAAGTGAGGAAAAAAGGGAAATTGAAGAAAACCTAAGGAAAAACAAAAAACAGTAAAAAAAGAAAAAAAAAAAGGAAATAGAAAAAAAACCAAAGAAAAAAAAAGAATAAAAACCAAAGAAAACAGGCAAACACAATGAAAACCGATAAGTAAAAATACACTCAAAAGCTCATGACAAAGGCAGTTAAAACTAGATGATACCCCGCGCGTTGCTACGGGAACTCTTAGTCGTATGAACATGACGGTTGATAAATTGAATAACCTTTTGCGTACTGTATAAACAAACTCAAGATGAAAATATTGCAAGGGTCATAATACTTAATTTAATCACAAATTCCGCAAAAATGTGAATTATGCAATCAAGTATTTTTACATAATGTAGTGATATGACATGGGCAATCTCATCTGACTTACATGAATATTAATGCATATAAAGTTATAAACACGGTAAGAACAGGGATTCCAAAATGGACACTATATGAAAGTTTATGTACAAATGCCTTTTTGAGATAATTACTATAACTGTTGTTGTAAACCAAAGAATGGAAGCTAAACACGAATATTGGTCACTGTAGTTGCTTGCAGCACTTGACAATGAGTGATGCAACTCCAATATCAACAATAAGAAAAAAAAAACAATCATGATAACTGGAGCAAAACTGTACATATTCCTTTCCCTCCTTTTTTAACCAAAGTGAGTACCGACTCCTTTGTCTCAAATCGGTGGGCTGAAAGAGCATGAGTATACTTATATACACATAAGCACCAAGATCCAAATTTGTCGCTCTGAAGCTGGAATTTGTTTGTAACAAAAAGAGACTATAAATGAAAAATTATAAGCTACAATGAATTTGTTTGTAACAAAAAGAGACTATAAATGAAAAATTATAAGCTACAATAAGTAAATGAAAAATAAAGAATTGCAATTTTTGTTGTTTAAAATCACAAACATGATGAATTCTTTTGTTCAGACCTCGGACAACAGGCAAAAAAAAATCAGCATTTCCTTTGTAAAAAGATTTTCGATATTTAATTTCAGCATGTGAAAACTAAACACATATAGCATGGAGTTGGTCAATCAGATACTACACACAAATTACAGGATTTGAGCTGATTTGAGATGTGGCGTTCAAGTTCCCATCTATATTGAATTACTCCAACTGATTAGAAAGTGTCGATATCTATTTGTGTAGCAGCAAAAGTATTTACCTAAAATAATCATGTCACGGGAAAACACACTAAATGCAGCAGGAGATATTATCCACACTGAAGCAATATTCCAGTGGTGAATCTCACAATATTTTGTCTGGCGCCACATGTTCTTCATATAAATTGATTGTCTCCAGGAGATAGGTCGGATGAGATGGAGGCTATGATGGGGGGCTACCCATCCATTATCAAGAATGAGATGAATATATTCCCTACTATGTTGAATAAACTTCATGGATACTATATCTGCGACACAAATGCCAGTAGAAAAGCTGTACAAACATTTATTTAGAATCAAAGAAATGCAATTAGCTTTCCACTTAGTTCAGCATGTGCAAAATGCAAACTACTTGGGAAGACAACATATAGCAGGGATTATTTTGTTTGGATTTATAATCAACACTCAGAATATCTACCTTTAGTTTGCCGAGAAGTGAAAAACTCCATCGTGTTGTTCCCAATAAGACAGCAGGCAGTGACTGAATCCATATTATTCCGTATGACTGAGTTCATTATGGGACAACATAATACCTGGCAAAGACCAAGAAAATGTTCATGTGGAGGTGAAGAGCAAGTATCCTCTGATTGATCAGGTAAAGTTCAGGCTTGTCTCTTTATTTTTCCATTTTATTTACACTTGCTTGCCATGATTCTTTTTCTGCCATCAGGGGACCAGTCTGTGCGGGGAAAGACAGTTCAGCTTGTCCTCCATGGCACATCATGCCGAACACCGACGCAATGATCTGAGGCAAGATGCCTCTCTCATAGTTTGATCTGTCAGACACCTATACTTCCTGAAAACGAAGCTGTGTTCCCTCTGCTCCATCTTCATAAATTAAATAGGAGGCTCACAGTTGTAGATCTATAAGAACAATTCTGTAGTGAATGTGAAGCGTCTTTGCTGCACCTGGATGTATGATCCATCAAGGCTTAGTGCAAATAGATGAGTGGCAAATTGGAACTGCAAAAAAATATAAAAGAGAAGTGTAGAAACTCAAACTGAGTACATACCATACATAACACGTGTTACTGATGATACTTCCAAATACATCTGGCCCTGGGGATGCACGGAGCCGGCGCCGTAAGGAGAGGAGGACACGGCAGATCCTGAGAGATGCAGTGGACACGGGATATGGAGTAGCCCACGGCGGTGGTAGATTTTTGTGCTTCAGGAGTAACCACGGCCGGTGGTGGAGGTTTTATTACTCAGAGGGGAGAGAAGCGGAAGGCTAAGAGCATCTCCAGCCGTTGCGCCCCCCAGGAGGCATTTTTTCAGCCTCGTGGGGTTGGCCCGGCGAAATATTTGGCACGGGGGCTCGAATTTTCCCGGCCGTCCCCTCAATAGGTTGTCTTTTTTCTTTTCTTTTTCGTTTTTATTGTGCATGTCATTACAACAAACACGTTGTGGGCACTGCCGGCCACGCGAGCTCGAGCTCGCCGGCGACGACCCCAGGCCACCCCTCCCGCCCCAGCCTTCCTGACTCGCCATGGACGCCGAGCTTGACCTCCGCCACTATCCTCTGGAGGTCGTGGCCGCGCGCGGAAGCCAGCCGGTGGACGCGAGCTTCGCCCTGGCGCCGAAGGTCCAGCTGCAGCCGCTTGATGGCGGCCGGGGTGCCGTCGCCGAGCCGGGCGCGGAAGACCACGCCGTACGCGCCCCGGCCCAGCACGTTGCCCTCGCTGAACCCGTCCGTGGCGCGCTCCAGCTCCCGGTACATGAACACCTGCGCGCCCCGGCTCCGCGGCTGCACCACCGCCAGCCCCAGCGGGTCGAGCCTCCCGCCGTAGATGCACCAGGGTCGCGGCGCAACTGGCGCGCGAGGCCAAGCTGGGCTCTCGCCTCGCCGCCGCCCGCGTCCAGTGTGCTTGACTCGCCGACCTCCATGTTGAGCTTCTCCGAGGCCAAGCTGAGGGCTGTGGATGCGGCGAGCAGGCGGGGAGGCGGCGAGCGGGGAGGCAGGCGCGCGGCGAGGATGAGAGGAGCGGCCGGGAGGCGCGCGGCGAGGGCGGCGGCGTGCCGGGCGAGGCTTTCCTGCGCGGGCGTGGGACTTGGTGGGGAGAGAAGGAAAAGAGAGATCATGCACGTGGGTGGGGCCCGGAGAAAAAGGATGGAGAGAGGGAGTGGGAGGCTGACTGTGGGCCAAACGACATGCAAAACCTTCTCTCTCCTCCCCCAAGTGCCCCCCGGTGGGCTGGGTTAGACCTGGGAGCACCGGCTCTAATTTTGGCCAAATCCGGCGAAAACTGAGCCTTTGGGGTGACGAGTGGGAAAATATTTAGTCGCCGGCGCCCAAAAAGTGGTCCCGGGGGGGCGGCTGGAGATGCTCTAAGGGAACATGGCAGAGTAATGGTTTACTACCGGACAAGATGGGGATAGGAGACAAACGGTGATGCATGCGAGTGCAGAGAAGATGTGACGTGGCTTGGTGTGATTGGATGCTGAGGTGTCTATGCTGCATGTTGAGATAAATCAAGTAGTGGGGTGAACTTCTTAAGTGTATATAGGATACTGGGCCGGTCAATTAGCCTCGAGCCAGAGGCATAGCTACTGTAGCTTAGCACTAAAAAAAAACTACCGTAGCTTTCGCAGTAGGCGTGAAATAGACCTGGTGTGATTGCTGTGGGATTCTTCTCATGGCTCAATCATATTATTCTGTTTTTGACTTTGATTTGATTCTTCAAACCCAGATTCTCTGAAATCACTAATTGAGGAGTACTCTTTCTAAAGATCACTCCCACCTTCTTAGGTTGCGACAAGTGACGCACTGCATGCACGTCACTTGTCGCAACTGGAAAGTTTTTCTTTTTTTCGTAGGTCCGTTTTTTCAAAATATTTTATCTCTTAAACCGTGCGTCCAAATCTCGAACCGTTTTCACCATTGGATTCCTCGCGTCGAGGTCTTCGAAATTAGATCCCATGTTGATAAGTTTTGACGAACTTTTTTTTCACAAAAAAAACCGGACGAAAAAACCAGGAGCATGTTTTTTTTCTCTTTTCAAAAGAGGTACGGTCGTGCCTTTCGCGAAAGCAAAACCGTGGCTCTCGCGAAAGAAAAAAAAGAAAACGTATTTTTTTTTCGTTTTTCGAGAGGCACGCGAAAGCAAAATCGTGCCTCTCGCGGAAGAAAAAAACGCGAAAGCAAAACCGTACCTCTCGCAGAAGGAAAAAACAGAAAACACGTTTTTTTTCCGTTTCCGAGAGGCACGGCCTCTCGTGAAAGAAAAAAACGCGTTTTTTCGCGCGCAAAAAAAAACAATTTTTTTGTTTTGTCCAAAAGCTAAGGAAGACGGGTGGAGACAAAAAGACGAAAAAACCCGGGAAAAAAACCGTTTAAAAAGCTGAAAACGCGTGCGGGAACAAAAAATCCGAAGGGAGCGCCCAGGGAGCGACACGTGGCGGCGGCTGAGAGCGCGCTAGCCCACCCCAAGTGATCGTTGAGAGGCTTTCGAAGGAGCGCTCGTCAACTAGTTGCTCTCCTGATTCTCTCTAATCTGGTGGAAAAAAAATTGGCCCATAAACTCAGATTTATTAGGCGAGCAACTTTTTTTAATTTGAACGAAAGGGCAACACTTCTAAAAAACGCTCGGCAAGACGTCAAAAAAAAAACCGCTCCGCAAGAGCGCGCAAATGAATCCACGCCTTGCGCTGCATGACAAGAGCCGCCGCATTGGCCATCTCATCCGAAGCTCACAAGCATACAACCCCAACTTGGGCGGTAAACGACGCGGGAGGAGCGGAGGCGAGTAGGCGACGGTGGCGACCCAGCGGCACACACGTCGGCTGGCGGCTGCGGAACACAAAAACAAGCACGACAAGATGCAGTAGTAGTACTCGCTGCTCACTGCTCACTTCCCTCTTGTATCTGCATGCCGATCGCCGCAAAGCTCTTCTACCTCCAGCGCCGCCGCGACCGCTTCCGGAGCCCACCGAGCCCCGCAGCCTCGACTCCTCCGCCGCCCGCCGCCGGGTTCACCCCATTCGCTCGGCGCACCATAGGCCGGTGAGATGACCATTTCAATGTCGCCTCTGCTTCTCTGCCTATGTGTCTTCCCCTTGCGATGCGTGTGCCCGTCCCTCTGTCGCGACTCGGTAGTGAGTAGGAGGTTTTGCGGCGAGTTCATGCGGAGCGGATACTTCTTTTTGGTATGTGTAATCCAGCTTATGATAAGCGTGCCTTGTGCTTGACGAAATGCCACACCTGGTTGTTAGTTGTTACGGGGTAGCGAGCAGGACTGTAATTAGTTCTGTGTGCATCCAAAGAGACCCTGAATTATTGGGAATCCAAATAGTATAATTGCTTGAGGATGGTTTAATAGGCAATGGCTCCTTGTGGGTGGACGCTATACGTTAGTGTGAAACAAGAATTAGATTCCCATCTTTAAAAAATGCAAATCAAGATGCCAAACGGCACATTCTCCTTGAATATTTTGGTTACTGCATAATTTTCGGACAGAATGATGATCCGTCATCATGATTGGGGTAAACAGTTTTCTAAAACAGCCATTTTGGCAAGGGAACACAAGGTATATGCTCGCAAAAGAAAAAGGAGAGGCATAAATCATGTGCGGTGTTCCAAATCCAAACCCATGGTGGTGCTACGGATTGCAAACAATCATTTGTTGGCACTAAATGCTTCTGTTGAAGATCTTCTAGACATGCTTAATCATTCTATGATTAGTCAAAGTGTTTACATTCTTTTTCTCGCCTTTGTATGTAATGGTAAAAACTGCATGATGTAATGGACATGTCTTTCTATACAAAGATGCAATATAGAAGTGCAAGAACACTTTCCAGATTAATTTTGCTTGCAGTACCAACTTTTGTGAAATATTGGTCATCAGTAAGTATAAACTTCAGTGATTCTGGATTGTGGATTTCTCATTTGTTAATTCATATAACACAAGGCTATGAAGTTGTTCGAGGAAGCCAGAGAGAGCGAGGGGCGTCTAGCGGAAGCATAACCGAACCCACAAGGAACGTGCCCTTCAGCACAAGACAAAGCACCAACGCATCAGATGACCGACTTCCTGATGCGGTTCAACAAGCCAACGAGAGGCTTCATCAAAGGCTCCGAAGTGTAGATTTGTTTCCGGGGAGAAGGTGTGCACCTGCATTTAGCTCACAGCGTTGGCTCATCTTAAGCACCGATCTATACAGTTTGATATTTCCAGTTCTGCATTGATCCTCGGTTCCTGGTTGTTGCAGGCAAACAGCACCAGCCGTAGGAACCATTTGGGCCGGACCCGATCTTCCTTCTGAATGTGATATCTGCTCATCAGAGGACGGCAGATTTGCCGACCGGAGTATTCGCTTCAACTCCAGCGCCTCCCTGTCAGCCCATAAAGTTAAACTGATCACAGCAGAGACGTTCAGCAACGCGGCAGTGGTAGCGCCACATCCGAGGCCTGTCTGCAAACTAGGACACAAAGCTCTCCAAGGAACGATCGAAGGCGACGACAACACGGAGTCCACCTCAGTGGACTGTTCGATATGCCTTGAAGGATGCCATGGTGCATCAGACGGGCTGATCCAGCTGCGCTGCAAGCACATCTTCCATTCGGCCTGCCTGGAGCAGTGGCTGCAGTCCCGCGCCGATTGTCCGTACTGCAGGGCCGGCGTCGTCCTGCCACGGAAAGAGTGACCTGGAGTATTAGCAGCGCGGTGCGGCTTTAGTAAAAGAAAGAACACTCGAGTTGCTACTTGCTGTGTGCTTTTTTGAGATGTTTGCTTCAGGATCAAGTTTTGCTGCTGAATGCTTGAAACAGAGCTGTAAGTCTGTAACTCGATTCTGCAGTCCTCTGTGCACATAGTTTTGCTCATTTTAACAGTGTTAGAGACTGACCCGGCGTTCCAGACCTGGGCACGAGTTTACTCGACGTCGAGGGGTGACCTGACTTCCCTCGAGTTGGGCCCTTAACAGGTTACCCCGTTCGCTTCTGACCGAGCAGCGGGGGGGGGGGGGGGGGGGGGGGGGGGGGGGGGGGGGGGGGGGGGGGGGGGGGGAGGAGGCCACCAGGGCGCTCTGCCGTTGTGGCCGGCCCTCTCTCCCCCGTCGCCACGTGTCCCCGCATGAACAGTAACCGCGAATAAACAGTAACTCCCAGTGAACAGTAACCACGAATGAACAGTACCTCCCGTCGAACAGTAACCTCGAATGAACAGTAGCTTCCGACGAACAGTACCTCGAATGAACAGTGCTTTCAATGAACATCCCGCTGATGAACAGTAGCGCTGCGTAAAGAGTACGCGCCAGCGAACGGTAGCCCTGGACGAACAGTAATCTTTGGTTGACACTGCTTTCACGATTTATTTTTTCTTCCCCCGAGTTTTAAAACGAAATAGTGCCCTGTGTTTTCCCCCTTTTTTTAGCCCCCTCTTTTTTCAAAATTAAAATTAAAAAGTAAAAATTTACTAAAGAAACATTTCCCCGAGTTTCAAAACAAATATTACACCACTTTTCTGTAACAAACAATACTTTCTTATTTTTCCATTTTCCTAAAAAAAATCCTGTTTTCCAAAAAATTAAAATTAGGCAGATAAAAAAAATGAACCCTGCGATGAACAATAACCCTTTTTTTTCCTTTTCCTTTTGAAATTCCCCTCTTTTTTGAAGCTTAAATTTACACCACTTTTAAAAATTAAGAAAATAAAAAAACCAAAAAGCAAAAATAAAAAAGACATCGCTTTTCTATAAAATAGTAATGGTGGTTAACCAACAATACCTCCCCCCCCCAGGGGGGGGGGGGGGGTTCCCCCTTCTTCTTTAAAATTTAAATTTTTTTATTTGTTGAGTTGCTCGGCCCTACTGAATTGGTCCAACAATAGTTTGAGCTGATCATGTTTTTATACATCTTTTCTATGGCATCATATTGTCCCAGCTAATAAGGTAATTCAATCTTTTATTTCTCTCGCCTAGCAACAACATGCTTTGTGGTATCGGTATGCAACTCCATTTAGTTTTCTTATTAGATAACATCAAACTAGAGAATGCAAAGAAATGCTTTCTATGGATGTTTTTTTTATTTGTTGAGTTGCTCGGCCCTACTGAATTGGTCCAACAATAGTTTGAGCTGATCATGTTTTTATACATCTTTTCTATGGCATCATATTGTTTCGATTAGCATATGCATCTTATATACTTGGAAAATTCTTTTGACACGAGACTTGATATCCTGCATAATAAATGACTATATTTTTTGCTCCGCTTAATATTTTTTGGACATTACAAAAATGACATTAGTGTAAAATCTTCTCTGAATTATTGCAAAAGTGACATTAGAGCAAAACCTTCTTGGTTGGAGGATCCTCTTCTTCCAGCCACGCCCACAGAATTGGATGCTAATTTTATAACTATTAAAACTCTCCAGGGAAGAGATGTGCAAACTATTTGGCAATATGAAATAAGTTTATTTTGTATAAATAAATTTTTTAGAAATTTACCAGCTAAGCAAAACTGATTCTTTCAAATGTCAAAACTACCAAAGGTGCAACAATCAAATGAGTTTGCACATTTTAAATACGTTTCTCTTCTCTCTAAATTAACGATAATACATTTCTCTTCTCTCTAAATGAATTGGTGAACAGTACTTTTTTTTTTTTGGTTTTAAAACGAAATAGTGCCTTGTGTTTTCCCTTTTTTGGACCCCCTTTTTCCGAAATTAAAATTAAAGAAGTTAAAATCTACAAAAAAAAACATTTCCCCGAGTTTTAAAACAAATATTACACCACTTTTCTGTAACAAACAGTACTTTCTTAAATTTTCCCTCTTCCTAAAAAATTCCTGTTTTTAAAAAAATTAAAATTAAGGAGACAAAAATACAAAACAAAAACTGCGATGAACAATAACCTTTTTTTTCACTTTTTCCCTTTTGAAATTCCCCTCTTTTTTGGAGTTAAAATTTAAAAGTTAAAATTTATAAAAATACGTTTCCCCAAGTTCTAAAACAAATATTACACCACTTTTTAAAATTAAGGAGATAAAAATACCAAAAAAAAGGTGAAAATAAAAAATACATTGCTTTTCTATAAAATAGTAATTGTAGTCAAACAACAACTACGAGTGCCATGAACAACGGGGGGGGGGGGGGGGGGGGGGGGGGGGGGGGGGGGGGGGGGGCTACATCTTTTTCCCCCTTCTTCTTTAAAATTTAAATTAAGGAGATAAAATTCCCAAGAAAGATGAAAACATATATTATTTCTCTTTTTTTCCCCTTCTCCTTTGAAATTAAAATCATTAAGATTATAAAATTACCAAATTTTTCTCTTTCTTCTTCAAAATTAAAATTAAGAATACAAAATTACCAAACAAATGCAAACAAACATTACATCACTTTTTTGTAAATAGTAATTGTGGTCAAACAGTAAACTATGGTTACAATGAACAGTGTCTCCCCCAAACAATACTTTCACATTTTTTCCTTCTTCTTTAAAATTTAAATTAAGGAGATAAAATTCCCAAGAAAGATGAAAACATATATTATTTCTCTTTTTTTCCCCTTCTCCTTTGAAATTAAAATCATTAAGATTATAAAATTACCAAATTTTTCTCTTTCTTCTTCAAAATTAAAATTAAGAATACAAAATTACCAAAAAAATGCAAACAAACATTACATCACTTTTTTGTAAATAGTAATTGTGGTCAAACAGTAAACTATAATGAACAGTGTCTCCCCCAAACAATACTTTCACATTTTTTCCTTCTTCTTTAAAATTAAAATTAAAAGATAAATTAAAAAAAATACAGCAAATATTACATCACTTTTCTATAAATAATAATAGTGCGTAAACAGTAACTATAGCTAACCAATAATTATGACGAACAATTTTTCACGATTTTTTCCAAATGAAAAGATAAAATTACCAAAATTTTTGTTTATGAAAACAAATATTACATAACAAACAAATTTGCTAAATAACGGGCTTAAACTCGGGTGCGGCGTGTCGCCGCACCTTCCGCCTGCTAGTACCTATATTAAAGCTGCTAAGCTAGGAGCCACCAGGGAGCTCCACCGTTGCTCTCCCCTGCGGCGACACGTGTCCCCATGAACAGTACACAGGGGTGAACAGTAACCCGCTGTGAACAGTAATCTGATATGAACAGTAATCTTTGACAAACAGTAACCCCATATGAACAGTACCTTGTACGAACAGTAATCCCTGGTGAACAGTACCCGACATGAACAGTGTGAGCAGTGTTCGTGGCGAAACTTTTCTTTTTTTTAAAACCCCCCATTTGAAATTAAAATTTACACACAAAAAAAAGTGTCTCCCTGTGTTTTAAAACAAAATAGTGCACTGTATTTTCCCCCTTTTTTAACCCCACCCCCTTTTTAAATTAAAATGAAAAATTAAAATTTACCAAAAAAAACAAATTTTAAAACAAATACTCCACCACTTTTCTGTAACAAACAGTACTTTACTTTTTCCGAAAAATTAAAATTAAGGAGATAAAAAAAAAGAACCCTGCGATAAACAATAACCCTTTTTCCCCTTTTCCTTTTGAAATTCCCCTCTTTTTTGAAAGTAAAATTTAAAAGTTAAAATTCACAAAAATACGTTTCTCAAGTTCTAAAACAAATACTACATCACTTTTAAAATTAAGGAGAAATTAAGAGGAGAGAAATACCAAAAAAAAAAAAACATCGCTTTTCTGTAACTAACAGTAATTTCTTATTTTTTCCGTCTCTTAAAAATTTACTTTTCCCAAAAAAAATAAAATTAGGGAGATAAAAATACAAAAAAAAAGGAACCCTGCGATAAACAATGACCCCTTTTTTCCTTTTCCGTTCGAAATTCCCCTCTTTTTTAAAGTAAAGTTTAAAAGTTAAAATTTACAAAAATACGTTTCCCAAAGTTCTACCCGTGTTTTAAAACGAAATAGTACTCTACATTTTCCCTCTTTTTTAACCCCACCTCTTTTTCCCCGATGTTAAAATGAAAAGTTAAAATAAAAAAAATATTCCCCCAAGTTTTAAAACAAAAATTACACCACTTTTCTGTAACAAACAGTACTTCCTTATTTTTCTTCCCTATTTCTTAAAAAACATATTTTAATAAAAACAATAAAAAGGTTAAAAATACAAAAACAACACCCCAGTTTTAAAATAATTATTACACAACTTTTTAAACCCCCCCTTTTCGAAATTCAAATTTAAAAGTTAAAAATTACAAAAAAAAACGTTTCTCCGAGTTTTAAAACAAATATTACAAACCTTTTCTTTAATAAACAGTAATTTCTTATTTTCCCCCTCTTTATTTTCAAAACCCCTTCTGAAAATAATTAAAAAAGTTAAAAATTACCAAAAAATTGTTTCCTCGATTTGTGGCCAGGGCTCTCCCCTGCACAACATCTTCTTTGAAATTTAAATTAAGGACATAAAAAATAAAGAACCCTGTGATTAACAATAACCCTTTTTTCATTTTCCTTTTGAAATTTCCCTCTTTTTGACGTTGAAAAACAATTCCCCCTTCTTTCAAAAAACCCCCTTTGAAATTAAATTTGAAAAGTTAAATTTTACACAAAAAAAAGAAGAACGTTTCCCCGAGTTTTAAAACGAAATAGTACTCTATGTTTTCCTTCTTTTTTTAACCCCCCCTTTTTTTTGAAATTGCAATGAAAAAGTTAAAATCTACAAAAAAAAATACATTTCCTCGAGTTTTAAAACATATATTACACCATTTTTCTGTAACAAACAGTACTTTTTTTTTTTTTTCCCATCTCCCAAAAAAATACTATCTCAAAAAAATTAAAATTAAGGAGATAAAAAAAAATGAACCCTGCGATGAACAATAACCATTTTTTCCCCTTTTCCTTTCGAAATTCTCCTCTATTTTGAATTTAAAATTTAAAAGTTAAAATTCACGAAAATACTTTTCCCCAAGTTCTAAAACGAATACTACACCACTTTTAAAATTAAGGAGATAAGAATACCAAAAAAACCAAAATAAATAATACATTGCTTTTCTATAAAATAATAATGGTGGTCAAACAATAACTACGAATACCATGAACAATACCACCCCCCCAATGAACAACCTACCTCTTTTTTCCCCTTCTTTTTAAAAATTAAAATAATTACTTTTCTACAAAATAGTAATGTTGATCAAACAATTACTACAAGTACCATGAACAATACCTCCCCTCCCCCAAGAAACAATCTACCTCTTTTTTCCCCTTCTTTTTTAAAAATTAAATCAAGTAGATAAAAAAACCAAGAAAAATGAAAACATATACTATTTCTCTTTTCCCCCCTTCTCCTTTGAAATTAAAATTATTAAGATTACAAAATTATCAATTTTTCCCCTTCTTCTTCAAAATTTAAAATTATCAAAAAAAATTGAAAACAGACATTACATCACTTTTTTTGTAAATAGTGATTACGGTCGAACAATAAACTATGGTTACAATGAACATTACCTTCCCTGAGCAATACTTTCACAATTTTTACCTCTTCTTCAAAATTAAAATAAAAAACATAAATTAAAAAAAACATAAATATTACACCACTAATCTACAAATAACAATAGTGGGTAAACGATAACTATAGCTAACAAATAATTATGATGAACAATTTTCCACGATTTCTTCCAAATGAAAAGATAAAATTACCAAAAAAAAAAATGTGAAAACAAATATTACATAAAAAAAACAAATTTGCTAAATAACGGGCTTGAACTCGGGCACGGCGTGCCGCCGTGCCTTCTACCCACTAGTACCTATATTAAAGCTGCTAAGCTAGGAGCCACCAGGGAGCTCCACCCTTGCTCTCCCCCGCGGCGACACGTGTCCCCCATGAACAGTACACGGAGGTGAACAGTAACCCGATATGGACAGTAACCCTGATGAACAGTAACCAGGTATGAACAGTAATTCCTTCCGAACAGTAGACGTCACGAACAGTATCTCTGGTGAACAGTTAAACCGAACAGTAATCTCTGGTGAACAGTAATTTCTGGTGAAACAGTAATCCCTTTTTTTAACCCTACCCCTTTTTTTAATTAAAATGAAAAGTTAAAATTTACAAAAAAAAACCCCAAATTTTAAAACAAATACTCCACCACTTTTCTGTAACAAACAGTACATTCTTATTTTCCCCTTCCACCTAAAAATTTACTTTTTCCAAAAATTTAAAATTAAGGAGATAAAAATACCAAAAAAAAAAACTGCGATAAACAATAACCCTTTTCCCCCCTTTTCCTTTTGAAATTCCCCTCTTTTTTCAAAGTAAAATTTAAAAGTTAAAATTCACAAAAAAACGTTTCCCAAGTTCTGAAACAAATACTACATCACTTTTAAAATTAAGGAGAAATTAAGGGGATAGAAATACCAAAAAAAAAAGAAAATAAAAAAAACATCGCTTTTCTGTAACAAACAGTAATTTCTTATTTTTTTCCGTCTCTTAAAAATTTACTTTTCCCAAAAAAAAAACGAGATAAAAAAAAAGGAACCCTGCGATAAACAATAACCCTTTTTTCCCCTTTACCGTTCGAAATTCCCCTCTTTTTTAAAGTAAAGTGTAAAAGTTAAAATTTACAAAAATACGTTTCTCCAAGTTCTACCCGTGTTTTAAAACGAAATAGTGCCCTATGTTTTCCCCATTTTTTAACCCCACCTCTTTTTCCACGATGTTAAAATGAAAAGTTATAATAATAAAAACATTCCCCCGACTTTTATAACAAATATTACACCAATTTTCTGTAACAAACAGCACTTTTTTATTTTCCTTAGCTATTCCTTAAAAAACATATTTTAATAAAAAAAGGTAAAAACTACAAAAAAAACAGTTTTAAAATAATTATTACACCACTTTTTAAACCCCCCCTTTTTGAAATTCAAATTAAAAAGTTAAAAATTACAAAAAAAATATTTCTCCAAGTGTTAAAACAAATATTACAAACCTTTTCTGTAATAAACAATAATTTCTTATTTTTCCCTTCTTTATTTTAAAAACTCCTGCTAAAAAAATTAAAAAGTTAACAATTACCAAAAAATTGTTTCCCCGATTTGTGGCCAGGGCTCTCCCCTGCACAACATTTCCTTTGAAATTTAAATTAAGGCCATAAAAAAAAAAGAACCCTGTGATTAACAATAACCTTTTTTTCATTTGCCTTTTGAAATTTTCCTCTTTTTTACGTTGAAAAACAATTCCCCCTTTTTTCAAAAAACCCCCTTTGAAATTAAAATTGAACAGTTAAATTTCACAAAAAAAAACGTTTCCCCGAGTTTTAAAACAAAATAGTACTCTATGTTTTCCCTCTTTTTTAACCCCCCCTCCTTTTTGAAATTGCAATGAAAAATTTAAAATCTACAACAACAAAAAATACATTTCCCCGAGTTTTAAAACATACTCCCTCCGTTCCACAATGTAGTGCCTATAAATTTTTTCAAAAGTCAAACATGACAAACTTTGACCATATTTATGGAGAAAAGTAGGTACATCTAGAATACCAAATGCAGATAATTGGATACATCATAAGTTATATTTTCAGAATGTACATGTTTGGTATTGTAGGTGTAGAGAGTTTTCTCTATACACTTGGTCAAAGTTGACAAAGTTTGACTTTCAGAAAAATCTATAGGCACTACATTATGGAATGGAGGGAGTATATTACACCACTTTTCTGTAACAAACAGTACTTTCTTATTTTTTTCCCAAGTCCCAAAAAAACACTTTCTCCAAAAAATTAAAATTAAGGAGATAAAAAAAAATGAACCCTACGATGAACAATAACCCTTTTTTCCCCTTTTTCCTTTCGAAATTCTCCTCTATTTTGAAATTAAAATTTAAAAGTTAAAGTTCATGAAAATACTTTTCCCCAAGTTCTAAAACGAATACTACACCACTTTTAAAATTAAGGAGATAAGAATACCAAAAAAGTCAAAATTAAAAATACATTGCTTTTCTATCAAATAATAATGGTGATCAAACAATAACTACGAATACCATGAACAATACCCCCCCCCGGGGGGGGGGGGGGGGGGGGGGGGGGGGGGGGGGGGGGGGGGGGGGGGGGGGGGGGGGGGGGGGGGGGGGGGGGGGGGGGGGGGGGGGGGGGGGGGGGGGGGGGGGGGGGGGGGGGGGGGGGGGGGGGGGGGGGGGGGGGGGGGGGGGGGGGGGGGGGGGGGGGGGGGGGGGGGGGGGGGGGGGGGGGGGGGGGGGGGGGGGGGGGGGGGGGGGGGGGGGGGGGGGGGGGGGGGGGGGGGGGGGGGGGGGGGGGGGGGGGGGGGGGGGGGGGGGGGGGGGGGGGGGGGGGGGGGGGGGGGGGGGGGGGGGGGGGGGGGGGGGGGGGGGGGGGGGGGGGGGGGGGGGGGGGGGGGGGGGGGGGGGGGGGGGGGGGGGGGGGGGGGGGGGGGGGGGGGGGGGGGGGGGGGGGGGGGGGGGGGGGGGGGGGGGGGGGGGGGGGGGGGGGGGGGGGGGGGGGGGGGGGGGGGGGGGGGGGGGGGGGGGGGGGGGGGGGGGGGGGGGGGGGGGGGGGGGGGGGGGGGGGGGGGGGGGGGGGGGGGGGGGGGGGGGGGGGGGGGGGGGGGGGGGGGGGGGGGGGGGGGGGGGGGGGGGGGGGGGGGGGGGGGGGGGGGGGGGGGGGGGGGGGGGGGGGGGGGGGGGGGGGGGGGGGGGGGGGGGGGGGGGGGGGGGGGGGGGGGGGGGGGGGGGGGGGGGGGGGGGGGGGGGGGGGGGGGGGGGGGGGGGGGGGGGGGGGGGGGGGGGGGGGGGGGGGGGGGGGGGGGGGGGGGGGGGGGGGGGGGGGGGGGGGGGGGGGGGGGGGGGGGGGGGGGGGGGGGGGGGGGGGGGGGGGGGGGGGGGGGGGGGGGGGGGGGGGGGGGGGGGGGGGGGGGGGGGGGGGGGGGGGGGGGGGGGGGGGGGGGGGGGGGGGGGGGGGGGGGGGGGGGGGGGGGGGGGGGGGGGGGGGGGGGGGGGGGGGGGGGGGGGGGGGGGGGGGGGGGGGGGGGGGGGGGGGGGGGGGGGGGGGGGGGGGGGGGGGGGGGGGGGGGGGGGGGGGGGGGGGGGGGGGGGGGGGGGGGGGGGGGGGGGGGGGGGGGGGGGGGGGGGGGGGGGGGGGGGGGGGGGGGGGGGGGGGGGGGGGGGGGGGGGGGGGGGGGGGGGGGGGGGGGGGGGGGGGGGCTTCCCTGAGCAATACTTTCACAATTTTTACCTCTTCTTCAAAATTAAAATTAAAAACATAAATTTAAAAAAAATACATAAATATTACACCGCTAATCTACAAATAACAATAGTGGGTAAACGATAACTATAGCTAACAAATAATTATGATGAACAATTTTCCACGATTTCTTCCAAATGGAAAGATAAAATTACCAAAAAAAAAATGTTAAAACAAATATTACATAAAAAAACAAATTTGCTAAATAACGGGCTTAAACTCGGGCACGGCGTGCCGCCGTGCCTTCTGCCCACTAGTACCTATATTAAAGCTACTAAGGTAGCTGCTCCCAGGGAGCTCCACCGTTGCTCTCCCCCGTGCCGACAAGTGTCCCCCAATGAACAGTGCACATCGGCGAAACAGTAACCCGACGTGAACAGTAACCCCGATATGAACAGCGTTCTCTGGTGAACAGCAACATAAATGTGAACAGTAATCTCTAATGAACAGTACCCCGATATGAACAGGGAACTCTGTGAACAGTAATCTCTGTGAAAACAGTACCCTTCATGAACAGTGGTACTGTCCATATCGGGGTACTGCTCATTAGAGATTACTGTTCATAACGGGCTACTGTTCGCCAGAGAATCCTGTTCATATCGGGGTTCTTTGATGAACACGAACAGTAATCTCTGTGAAACAGTACCCGTCATGAACAGTGTCGTCATAGTGAATAGTGTTCGTGTCGAAACATTTTTTTTTTTTAAAACCCCCCATTTGAAATTAAAATTTACCCCCCCAAAAACATATCCCTGTATTTTAAAACAAAATAGTGCCCTGTATTTTTTCCCTTTTTTAACCCCACCTCTTTTTTAAAATTAAAATGAAAAGTTAAAATTTACAAAAAAAAACCCCAAATTTTAAAACAAATGCTCCACCACTTTTCTGTAACAAACAGTACTTTTTTATTTTCCCCCTTCTCCTAAAAAATTACTTTTTCCGAGTTTTAAAACAAAATAGTGCCCTGTATTTTCCCCCTTTTTTAACCCCACCCCTTTTTTAAAATTAAAATGAAAAGTTAAAATTTACAAAAAAAACCCTCAAATTTTAAAACAAATACTCCACCACTTTTCTGTAACAAACAGTACTTTCTTATTTTCCCCCTTCTCCTAAAAAATTACTTTTCCCGAAAAATTAAAATTAAGGAGATAAAAATACAAAAAAAAAAGAAACCTGCGATAAACAATAAATCTTTTTCCCCCTTTTTCCTTTTGAAATTCCCCTCTTTTTTGAAGTAAAGTTTAAAAGTTAAAATTCACAAAAATACGTTTCCCAAGTTCTAAAACAAATATTACATCAATTTTAAAATTCAGGAGAAATTAAGGGGATAGAAATACCAAAAAAAGAAGATAAAAAAAGCATCGCTTTTCTGTAACAAACAGTAATTTCTTATTTTTTTCGTCTCTTAAAAATTTACTTTTCCCAAAATAAATAAAATTAAGGAGATAAAAATACAAAAAAAAGGAACCCTGCGATAAACAATAACCCTTTTTTTCCCTTTTCCGTTCGAAATTCCACTCTTTTTTAAAGTAAAGTTTAAAAGTTAAAATTTACAAAAATACGTTTCCCCAAGTTCTACCCGTGTTTTAAAACGAAATAGTGCCCTATGTTTTCCCTCTTTTTTAACCCCATCTCTTTTTTCCCGATGTTAAAATGAAAAGTTAAAATAAAAAAAACATTCCCCCGAGTTTTAAAACAAATATTACACCACTTTTCTGTAACAAACAATACTTTCTTATTTTTCTTCCCTATTCCTTCCCCCCCCCCCCCCCCCCCCCCCCCCCCCCCCCCCCCCCCCCCCCCCCCCCCCCCCCCCCCCCCCCCCCCCCCCCCCCCCCCCCCCCCCCCCCCCCCCCCCCCCCCCCCCCCCCCCCCCCCCCCCCCCCCCCCCCCCCCCCCCCCCCCCCCCCCCCCCCCCCCCCCCCCCCCCCCCCCCCCCCCCCCCCCCCCCCCCCCCCCCCCCCCCCCCCCCCCCCCCCCCCCCCCCCCCCCCCCCCCCCCCCCCCCCAAATAATTAAAAAGTTAAAAATTACCAAAAAATTGTTTCCCCGATTTGTGGCCAGGGCTCTCCCCTGCACAACATCTTCTTTGAAATTTAAATTAAGGACATAAAAAAAACCTGTGATTAAAAATAACCCTTTTTTTATTTTCCTTTTGAAATTTCCCTCTTTTTGACGTTGAAAAACAATTCCCCCTTTTTCCAAAAAAAACCCCTTTGAAATTAAATTTGAAAAGTTAAATTTTTCAAAAAAAAGAAAACCGTTTCCCGAGTTTTAAAACGAAATAGTACTCTATGTTTTCCCTCTTTTTTTAACCCCCCCCCCCTTTTTTGAAATTGCAATGAAAAAGTTAAAATCTACAAAAAAAATACATTTCTCCGAGTTTTAAAACATATATTACACCACTTTTCTGTAACAAACAGTACTTTCTTATTTTTTTCCATCTCCTGAAAAATTACTTTCTCCAAAAAATTAAAATTAAGGAGATAAAAAAAAATGAACCCTGCGATGAACAATAACCCTTTTTTCCCTTTCGAAATTCTCCTCTATTTTGAAATTAAAATTTAAAAGGTAAAATTCACGAAAATACTTTTCCCCAAGTTCTAAAACGGATACTACACCACTTTTAAAATTAAGGAGATAAGAATACCAAAAAAATCAAAATTAAAAATACATTGCTTTTCTATAAAATAATAATGGTGGTCAAACAATAACTACGAATACCATGAACAATACCTCCCCCCCCAAGGAACAATCTACCTCTTTTTTCCCCTTCTTTTTAAAAAATTAAATCAAGTAGATAAAATTACCAAGAAAAATGAAAACATATACTATTTCTCTTTTCCCCCCTTCTCCTTTGAAATTAAAATTATTAAGATTACAAAATTACCAATTTTTCCCCTTCTTCTTCAAAATTTAAAATTACCAAAAAAAAAAAATGGAAACAGACATTACATCACTTTTTTTGTAAATATTGATTACGGTCGAACAATAAACTATGGTTACAATGAACATTACCTCCCCTGAACAATACTTTCACAATTTTTACCTCTTCTTCAAAATTCAAATAAAAAAGATAAATTTATGAAAAATAAATAAATATTACACCACTAATCTACAAATACCAATAGTGGGTAAACGATAACTATAGCTAACAAATAATTTTGATGAACAATTTTCCACGATTTCTTCCAAATGAAAAGATAAAATTACAAAAAAAAATGTAAAAACAAATATTACATAAAAAACAAATTTGCTAAATGACGGGCTTAAACTCGGGCACGGCGTGCCGCCGTGCCTTCTGCCCACTAGTTGTGATTATTTAGTGCACAACTACTGGAGCATAAACACTTCCTCCTCTGTTCCTCGTTATGCAGTCTATGAAAGTTTGTAAGTTTGAACTTTGAATCAAAAGCATCGGCCAATAACATATGGAATTCCAGCGTGTGAAAAGTACATTGAGATAAAGGTGTTCTTGACATGTGCATTTACAGCATTTCTCCAAATGCATCTTACCCAGTGTCTAAAGCATGCAACATTCCCGCACTAGTTCGCCACCCTTGCGTAAGAAATCTTTCTCGGATCCTCGATCTTCAAGAATCAGAAGGATCATTTTCAAGTTTTCCATTTCTTCATTTGGAACATCTTCAATCTTCTGGACTACACTTTTTGGCTATATTCTTTACCCATTTCATTTCAATTCAGCCTATTCCAACTGTGCCTGGGCCACCTCCATTCCGCCTGGCGTAGATAAACGTGTGCCTGGGCCACGGAATGTGGCCGCGAGGTGAGTCTTTACCCTCCATCTGATGCCTGGTGGGGGTGCCTTTTGTTGTGAACTTGGTTTAAAACAAGGTAGCTCGAAGCAAACAAGACGACCAACACTGAAAACAAAAGGCTAACCAAGAACAACTATCCCAACGACAAATTTTAGAAACCACCAGCCAAACGACACTATGCCCACGCCCTAGGGCCTCTGCATGATTAAATTAACAGATTTAGAGGACGGTTTGGATACAATACAAGACAGCCACATAAAACAAGCACCTGCAAATAAGACCGGCATCCACCTAGATATGTAATGGGAATGGAATAAATGGATGGAGAGATGCCACATGCAACACTTATTCTAGGATAACAAGAGGCACTCCCGAGCTCAATGCACCCTCCGGATTAGGACACTTTCGGCAATACTACAAGACAAGACTTGAACACGCTCCCTCTCTTGTTAAAAGACTTAACTATTCTACACCCATGAAACTAAACCATAGGAGAGAATACAGAAACATGATACAAGATTTACAGGACTACTCTGCTGCGACAACTATATACAGGCGGTAGGCACACAACAAGTGCAAAGAATTAGCTGGCTGGCCGGCTGGCCGGCCATCAACATACGGCCCTAAACCTCTACTAATTACACAAGCTAATGGAACCAGCCGATGCCCAGCCCAGAGACACAGGGCAGCGGCGCTCTAGCACTATTCCAACAAGGCTAACACTACTGTGGTGGCATCTGCCCTCTCCGCCGATGTTGTGCCATCCTTGCATGGGCCATCCTTTCATCAGCCTTCTTCCTATCAGCATACATCGGGAGGGAAATTATCTCAGTGATCTCTTCTAGAAGCTTGTCTTCGGTTATATTGTCTGTGATGCTCCTCATTACCTGCAGATAACACAATGATGCTGTCAGAGGATTATAGTAATTCAAAATCTAGCAAGGTGATGATTTCTTTTTCATGGAAAAAGGAAACAGTTATAGCAAACAAAAGAGGAGATGAAAATTTGCCTAATTAAAAAAATTAAATCACAATAAAGCTAACAAAGCTGAGGAGATAAATCTGAAAGTGCATCTATTGCAGGCACAAAAATAACAAATTATTTCAGGGGCCAGATTCTATTTAGCCTCTATGTATAAATAAATATTGTAATTTTAGCACACATCAATGATTTCAAATGAAAAAGATATATCTTTTCGTATTAAAAGAACCATGATTATATCCAGATGCACAGTATGTACTCCCTCCGTTTCTAAATATAAGCCATTTTAGAGATTTCAATACGGACTACATACGGATGTATATAAAAATATTTTAGAGTGTAGATTCACTCATTTTGCTCCGTTTGTAGTCCGTATTGGAATCTCTAAAATGTCTTATATTTAGGAAAGGAGAGAGTAAATTCCAACACAGATAAGGGGTAGAGAATCAACCTTGCGATATGTGTTGATATCATTAGGAGTCGATTTATCGAATCTAACGCGCATGCAGACCCAACACTGCTGTTCCTTATTCCAAGAGCACTCAACAATCCTCCCAGAGATAGATGATGGATCTTCTCCATCTGCATAAGTTTCAGAAAACAAGCATAAATATGCAACCAATACACCTCATCAGCTAGACCAAGAATAGGGGAAACTAAAATTCCAGCATAACAGTAAGCAAGAAGAGCAAATATGCTCCTAGAATACAATGATTTAAGTCTGCAGGTCATTCAACTATAGATGTAGTGCTATACATAGCTGAAGAATAATATCCTCGGCAATTTTTAAATTCGTGGGAAAAAAATATTAGAGATTGGAGGCTCCCTACAAATTGGCTCCAAACCCATCAATGTGCAAATAAAGTGTTCTGGTAGACGAAGGTATAGTATAGATGCATAAACCTGGTCATGCTTAACCTAGTCAGTCATTCCAAAAAAGCAGATGTAAGTCTTGGATATATATTTTGTGTTTGGAACTTACACAAAGTGAATAAGACTACAATGATGTCCTAATAAGATAAATAAGTTATCATATTCACAATTGCATGAGAAAATATACAAGCTTGTCTATGAGAGACATGCTTGCATTGCATGAGAAAATATACAAACTTATTTATGAGAAACACGCTGTCAAGTGTGCAAAAATAAAATGACCATAAAAATTGCAGCACTACTTACTTGGAAATACCATCCGAGAACCATCCATGAGTTTCTTTTTGCCTCTCTCGTAAAGAAAAACGAGCTGGCGATTATCATTGCCAACCTGCACAATTAGGTATGACGAAATAAACCCCACCATATAAAAAATAAAAATAAACCATTTAAAGCAAAAATAGTGGAAACAATGGCCACACAAACCTCAAACAAAAAGTCAACTGAATTCATTTCAGGGTATTTCCACTTAAGAAGACCTTCATGGGTGCGAGTTACATAAGGATCATCCCAGCCCTAATGAACAAGCACAAATAAAGGTGTGTTAGCCAAGACAAACAGATTGCACTTCTTAAAGCCCGAAATAAACTACTCCTAACCATGATAAGAATCGCCAATGATAGAAGTGTAGACACATTATTCATGTACGGTCAGAGGAAGCTCAAGAACACACATAAGTAGGAGCGTCATTACAAATATTCAAGTCTATAACTGTATCAATAAATACAGATAGTCAACATGCATTCCCCTAAAAAGGCCGGTGTTGTTCGTTCATCATGTGGATAAATTATTGCTAAAATGGACTACTCGAGCATGTGAAGAGCGTGTGTACTACAGCAACGGACCCACAGGAGAAAGCGACAATGGGCTCCAAGAGAGAAAGCTCTGGCCCTCTTCCTCTTCCCCTCCCTCTCCATCTCTCTGTCTCATCTAAGGTCTTCCTGAAGCTATCTTCCCCTGCCTCTCCATCTGTCCCTCTTCCTCCACTCCCTCACTTAAGATCTTCTTGTAAGTCAATGCATGATCTCATACTGCTCTCAAGCACAAAGAGACACTAAACACGGTGGTTACCCAGTGGTGCTAGCACACATCATGGCAGACTAAGCACAAAACAGGAAACATCTCTAGGGAACTTTTTGGAAGAATAGCATATCTTGGGCAGAAGCGTAACAAGAGTAACACCAAAAACATGAACCCCTGGTGCAAGGTGAACTAAATGGCCAATGGAAACAAACAAAAGAAATTTGCACACAACTCAACTGCTAAAATTAATTCATATTGCTACCACAAAGCTTTTACTCTGTAGACTGATTAGCACATTTTCTGCCTTCAAGTATCTCACAAGACTATTTGTGTTCCTGATGATTAATATAGTCAGCTGCAAACTGAAATAAACAGCTCAATAGACAGGTTTGCATCATAATGCTACGAGTCTATATTGTTCTCAAGAAGGCCACATGACTTTTATGTATATAACCAGGATCCACCACATGCTTGCAACTCAAACTGACATGTAAATTAAGGCAGTGCCACAACCAAATAATGAGGTGCAATGCGGAAAATAAAATGGGAGATTAAAATTGAAGTAATAGACTACAGTTCAAATACTTAGAAGTCCCGGTAGTTTCCAAAAATCAGGGAGACTAAAATGTTAACATTTTTCTCTTCTGCTTGTAGTAGAAAATCCAAGATTATGTTACAAATGTAGTTTCATGAGGTTTTATCAAAACAAATATAATCGTGTAGTTCACCATTATAGCTTGTTTTCTTCCTTAAGCATCTATGCATTGCATCAACTTGCACTGGAATTTCAGCTTTCAAGTTTCCAGTACAGTCACCGAAAGAAGACAAACATACCTGAAATATCAGGCCATCAGCATCATGGCAAAGTGATGGGATAAACTCCTTCAGTACCCTTTTTGCTGTATGCAGAAGCCAGAAATCCTTTCTCCGGGCCTGGTAGAGCACCCAAACATAAGAAATGTACTTCAACTCATCAAAATGGAACATTAAAATGTAGCAGGTCCGACTCCAATTACCGAAAATAGCTCCATATCATATTTGTACATTGGATTGCTCTTAGCACCACTCTCAAACAGTTTTCTCTCGTTATGGCGTGGCCGGATTATTTCATCTTCAATTAATCTCCACCTCTCAGAGAAAGGCAACTGCATACAAAAATACTATGAAATTAAAACTATACTAAGGCCAAGAACTAATTGCACCGATAAGGTCTAACTGTAACAAAACCTACCACAAAAGTAAACTCATATTGGTAAGATGATATGATAGACATAGTAAATACAAACTTTGATATTTACTTTGACAAAGTATACATCAATAAAATATGATGTCAAGTTGTAACACAAAGGAATACTGTGATTTACTTAGATAACTTCCATACACATGTGCAGCAACAAGAAATTTTGTAGTCGCTCAAAATGACAGAGGATGGACCACAGCAGTTATCCAAGTAAAGCATTAATAATAGACGAAGAGGCTGACTTCCAGGTAATAAATCAAAGAAGGGTGCTCAATATTCCTTCAATGGAAGGAAACTATAATAGATACCTTTGTCTTGGACACTGAATCAAGTGCCATCAGATCATACGCCAAGTACCTCCTCTTCAATCCTGAATCAGGTACTGTATCTATAATCATTTCCCCGTCAATCAATGTCATATCATGCGGACCCTTCAATTGGCAAAGAAATAAGGTTAGATATGTAAACAGAAATGTACTACGATGGATTCTCCTGCATCAGGAGGAGAACATTACTTCATTCAGGTTCCTATGGGGAAAGCGCATCTGAACTCTTCTAAAGCAAAAATTCCGATCAATCAAGAAACAACCATCCCTCATTATAAGCATCATATATCGGGTTCCATCAGCTTTCCAAGTAGCATAATAGTATCGCTGTCTAAGTAGCTGCAGATTATCACTGCAATCAGCAAAAGAGAATGCATTAGAGAAAAGGCCACATAAGGGAGAAGGAGATAAACCAAAATCGATAATGGTCCATTCAGAACAATGGAATTTTGCAGAACCTTGCCTGTTCACCTACCATCTAAGTAACTATTGTTTTCTTAAAGCTAGCTGTTGCCACCACCCACTAAGTATTAGCTTGTACGATCAGAACAAACCAACATCTTTTAATGTTAACACTAGGACAAGCTTCACGAACATTTACAGTGCCTTGCTTCATGAACACCTTAAGGTTAGCTGTTAAAACCAATCACTAATCTTAGTATTACTAGCAAAGATACACACCCAATGCACTTTTTGTCTTACGCAAAAAAATGCACTTTTTGTCAACTATACAAGTCATAAAAATATAACACCTCCTGATTTAGAACTCCTTTTTTTAATTTCTTGAAACTTGGTGCAGTTTTAATGATATAAAACGGTATGGCAACCATTACACTTTATCACAAATATTTCATGTGGAGCAGCAAACAAGGTCAGTAGTCATAGCGTCATGACTAAGGAATAAGGAATGGATTGCAGTGAGATTCATCATAATTTCAAAAGAGAGGTTGCAAAGTTTAATTAGTATGGTGTAATTAAGGGATTAACTGTACAATTACGACATAATTTTCAGATATATCAACTTTTTTTTGAGACATCAGATTAGATTGGGTCGCTAAGATGGTATGCATCGACCCTAACTAGTACTCCCTCCGTTCTTTTTTATAAGACGTTTTGGACAGCTGACATTGAACTGTTTTGTGCTCTGTCTGAATTGCCTAACGTCTTATAAAAGAGAACAGAGGGAGTACTCCTGTATAAGTATAGCTAGATTTGACTTAACTGCGAACGAATCATCACTCTTTAATATATGAAAAGGGGGACAAGCTATATGAATTGATACATAGAAGAAAGTACTCCAATTTCAGAATGAGAACAGCATGCGTGTATCAGAGATTCTTAAAAAGGTAGGGTGCATAGTTTCACAAAACGAACGCGTGTATTTACTCAACAGGTGCTGATTTGCAATTTATGATAATGCCTTACAAGAGAAATTTAAGAGAGAAAAACATAAGATGGTAGAATAATTTATTTAATATTATAAACAATATATGCAGTAGGGTTTACCGTTGGTTACCTGTCAAGAGAGACTGGGTGTGATCCTGGAAATTGTGCATGCCCTCTCGCCTATAACCAAAGAAAGGATATAAGAAAGAAACTTCTTTTGAAGCTACACATACATAAAAATTGCAGAAACAAAATAATTTACAAAGATTGCAACATGGAAGTGTCAAATGGAAGTATCGCATAAAATAATTAGTTATGAACAGGCAAAAGACACAGAAAAGACACTATAATAGCATGTTCCACCCATGCCATATATATAGACATGCTAAATTGAGCCTGCGCGCATTATTTCTTAGCGCACGCTCTGTCCAGTTCGACCCAACCGGCCAGTACGCGTTAACTAGCCGGAGGGGGCGCGCGTCGGGAAAATTCCATCATAACGATTTACGACCAATACTGGTCCACGCGCTTCGCTAGTCCCCTTCCTTCGTGAAAAAACAATTACTACATACTGATCCACGCATTACTACACAGCAGTAATACGGTTACCATGCGTCATGATGGAAGCATCTCTAATTCCTTCGTTGGTAAAATAATTTGTTTCATTACCATCCACTCCATCCCTTTTACTGCTAACAATTAGTGAGCATGTAGTAATTGGTTACTACATATTAGAATGAATTTACTAGGTTTACGAGGCCGAGGGATCGAACCATCTCATTGCTTGGTAAAGAATTCTCGTCCATTACCATCTCTTCTATCTATATTACTGCCAAAAACTAATGACCTTCGGATCGGGACGTCGTAGACGATGCATGGTAACCAAATTAAATCCATTACTTTTTCTTAGAAACAGTTTTACCCTCAAATATTTTAGCGGTGGAGAAGCCTACTCCCGGTGTGACCTGCCCACCTAATTAGACCGGAGCGCACGCTAAGACGTTATACCTATATATATATATATATATATATCACCTAGGTGCCAAGGCACTTTGCCTTTCCACCATTTGATTGCTTTTAGATGCATGCTATTGTTATAAGTATAAAAGGTAACTGGTCAACCATTAGTAATTGCCAAATCTGAAACAATTAAATTTGGAAAGAATTATGACGCGTATCAATTAATGAATGTCATTAAACATGGCATGCATGGTAACATATATTTAGAAGAAAATAATACTTTACATTAGGTATATGGATATTTATTTCATACATGTACGAATTAGCTATGTATGAATTCATTTATTTAGTATGAATCCGTTAGATTTTTATACGTATATACCCAGAATATTTAATATGTAACGCATTATGTTTTTGTGTATGTATATACTTAGAATATTTAGTACATACCCATTAGATTAGGCATGTATGGATTCACTTATTTAGTACGTATTCATTAGAATTTTGTGTATATACCCAGAGTACGCAATATATTTTCTTATATGTCCATACTCACGGTTTTTACATACTTATTTAGTATCGCATGTGGGTATACATAACATACATTCCTAAAACTAAAAAGAATCATGGGTGGGTATATGTACGTAGGAAAAAAATCTTGCGTAAATAAATAATTAGGATCGCATTTTATATTATTGGGTCACCTTAATTTGTATAGAAATATTAGCCGTTAAAAGTGTGACCCGGCCTTAATTTTTTCAAGATACTAGATACCTTGAAAAGTAAATCTTTAGAAAAATACATAAGAACATCCTTAATATACACACAAACGTTTGGGATGGCGTTTCGTATTATTCGTCATATCTGATATCTTAAAAAATAATAGTGTATATACATAACTTTTTTCTGGAAAGGAGTCATACTAGGAAACTAGTAGTATATTAATTTTTTAGAAAGCAATCATTGACCGTTTGATGGTTGTAGTGCATGCAAACAAATTTGGAAAGTCACTATGTCATGAATTTTACATCATGCAATACAAATATAACTTGCTATATTGGGACCTAGGTGCCCAGGCACCTAGGTGCCCCAAACAATTTACCTATATATATATATATATATATATATAGTGAATGTTCATATTGAAAACGCCATAACCCATTTCAGGAGTCCAGTTTGATGACAGAAAAGCACATTATTTGCATATTATTTCACACAGCTTAGTAAAATAGTTAATATGTAGGTGCACACCATGTTGAACCATCACATCATGTGAAATGAGCAAATAATTGCATAAATACTTCCCGTTAGATTTCATTCATAAGCTCTGCAGTACTTGACATACAGCTGTTATGAAACGTGAGGAAGAGAGAGTGACCGAACAGTTCTCTGTATTGAGGAGAAGAGAGAGATATACAAGGTTACATGGGCCTGGGCCTCACTCTAGACTATGGGCCTGGGCCTGTACAAGACAAACACAACATATATACTTAACACCCCCCCTTCAAACTTAAGGTGGGTCAGGAGCATCTGATACACCAAGTTTGAAACCTATGCTGATCTCTAGTTTGTGCCTTGGTGAAGAAATCTGCGACTTGAAGCTCTGATGGGACATATTGTAGCTTGACAGTGGATTGTTGACAATGAGATCGAGTGAAAAAGGCATCCACACCAATGTGCTTGGTCAATTCATGCTTGACTGGATCATTAGCAATCTGAATAGCAGCAGTGCTGTCACAAAGAAGAGGTGTTGGTGCATGACATAAGACACCAAGATCATCCAATAGCCAGCGAAGCCATACAATCTCTGCTGTAGTAGTAGAGAGAGCCCTAAGCTCTGCCTCGGCGCTGGAGCGAGACACAGCAGTTTGCTTCTTTGATTTCCATGCAATGAGAGATGTACCAAGAAATATGCAATAGCCAGTGACCGAGCGACGATCAATAGGATCACTCGCCCAAGTGGAATCAGAGTAAGCATGAAGCTGGAGCTGACTGGAATTAGCATAGAACAAGCGGCGAGATGTAGTTCCCCTTAAATACCTAAGGACTCGGAATAGGTGACCATGATGAACTGAGGTGGGAGCACAGACAAATTGACTGAGAATATGGACTGCATGTGCGATGTCTGGTCTGGTCACTGTGAGGTACACTAGACTGCCGACAATGTGACGATAGCGAGAGGGATCCTCAAGAGGAGTGCCATCAGTAGGACGCAACTGCAGATGAAGCTCCATAGGTGTAGCAGCAATGCGCGTGTCAGTGAGACCTGAGCGAAAAATCAAATCCTGAATGTACTTTTGCTGGGAGATATAGTAACCATCATCGGTGTGCTCAACCTCAATCCCGAGAAAATAGCTGAGAGACCCCAAATCTGACATCTTGAATTGTTCACTCAATTTTTTCTTAACAAAATCAATATACCCAACATCATCTCCAGTGATCAACATGTCATCTACATAAAGTAGAAGCAATGTACGGCCATGCTCAGATGTATGAATGAAGAGTGCAGGGTCATGTTCACTAGGAGAAAAACCGGCAGCTTGAATCACAGAACTGAACCGCTCAAACCAGGCACGAGGGGCTTGCTTAAGCCCATAAAGAGCCTTTCGAAGACGACAAACATGACCTGATGGAACCTTGATACCTGGAGGTGGCTGCATATAAACTTCCTCATGTAAATCACCATGAAGGAAGGCATTCTTCACATCCATGTGGGAAATTTTCCATGACCGAGTAGCAGCCACAGCAATTAGAGTTCGAACTGAAGTCATGTGAGCAACAGGAGCAAACGTCTCATCATAATCTTTCCCATGAGACTGCTGAAAACCTCTTGCAACAAGGCGAGCCTTGTAGCGTTCCACAGAACCATCTGACTTGGTTTTAACCTTATACACCCATTTGCAAGTGATAGGGACTGAACGAGGAGGTAATGGTACCAAATCCCATGTACCAGTACGCTCTAAGGCTGCAAGCTCCTCAGACATAGCCAGTTGCCACTCAGGTGACACAACTGCCTCCTGATAGGTACTAGGCTCAGAAACAGCCCCTGCATATAAGTCATTTTTGTATCGCGTTGCTAGAGAAGAGCCGTCAGTGCAAGGATCAGTAGTACTGGCTGGAGGAGTAGAAGACAAAGGCATAGATGACTGCGTGTCACATGGAACTTTAGAACGACGAGTGTAATGGAAAGTACTGGCTGGAGGAGTAAAATACAAAGGCATAGATGACTGCGTGCCACATGGAACTTTAGAACGACGAGTGTAATGGAAAGGAAGACTATCTAGAGGTGGAGCTAGTGGAAGAGAGAAAGGAGCTGGTGAGGAAGGAGATGAAACATGTGGTGGAGATGGTTCTGATGTTAGGACAGAGGAAGGTTGTTCAGCTATGGACTCATCTAAAAAGATAGGTGGAAGTGAAAGAAACGAGGTAGACTCTAAAGAAGTTGAGGATGATGGTTTAGTGGAAGGGGAATAGAAGAAGGGTTGATCCTCAACAAAAGTGACATCGCGAGAAAAGCGAATGCGGCGAGCAGAAGAATCATAGCAACGGTAGCCCTTATGTTCAAGACTATATCCAAGGAAGACACACTGAGCAGACTGAGCAGTCAACTTGGTACGCTCACGAGGTGCTAAAAGAACATAACAAGTACAACCAAAGACACGGAGGTGGTCATACGTGGGAGGAGAACCAAACAAAACCTCACCCGGACACTTGCCCTCAAGGCGAGTAGAAGGTTGGAGATTGATAAGATAAACAGCAGTTGAGATAGCTTCACCCCAAAAATGAGTGGGGACAAAGGAAGAAATCAGAAGGGTACGAGCTGTCTCAACAATATGGCGATGCTTACGCTCAGCAACGCCATTCTGAGCATGGGCACCAGGACATGAAAGCTGAGGGAGAGTACCCTCAGATGAGAGAAACTCGCGAAAAGCAGTAGATAGATACTCCCCCCCGGAGTCAGAACGAAAAACACGAACAACACTGGAAAACTGAGTATGGACCATATGTACAAAAGCCTTATATATAGAAAACAACTCAGAACGATGCTTCATAAAATAGACCCAAGTATGTCGAGAGTGATCATCAACAAATATGACATAATGTTTGTGGCCACCTTTCGAAACAAAGGGGGAAGGACCCCATACATCAGAGTGCACTAAATCAAAAGGATGACTAGAATGAGTAGTGCTGGAAGAGTATGGAAGCTGTATTTGTTTCCCTAGCTTACAACCCTTACAGTGAAAACCAGCATCTATGGAAACATGACCCAAAACACCTTGTCGAACAAGGGTAGATAAACGAGAACCACACAAGTGACCTAAGCGATGGTGCCACTGGGCAAAAGAAAACGACGAAGTGGATCTTGATGTTGATGCAGCCATCCGAAACGCGGATGTGGTAGAAGCTGAAGGAAGGTGTAAGGTATCAAGGATGTAGAGGGATGTGGATCCTCTACGGCGATGGCCAGTTCCAATGACCCTCTTGCTCTGACGGTCCTGCACATAACAAAATGAGTCATCAAAACCAACAAAGTAGTTCATATCAGCAAGCTGGCCAACAGACATAAGATTCATGGACAGCTCTGGAGCAAAGGAGATGGTAGGAACAGAAAACTTGGATGTGCAAAGAGAACCCTGATGAGTAATAGAACAAGGTGTACCATCAGCAGTCTGAACAGATGCACCATCCCGCACTGGCTGGCAAGACACAAGCTGAGAGCAATCAGAGGTTACATGGAAAGAAGCTCCAGAGTCCAGAACCCAAGGCTGGGTTGCAGCAACAACGGGCTGAGAGAGAACAGATGCAGAAGCACCCCTCGCTTGCTGCTGATAAGGAGCCTGGGGTGCACGACGCTGCTGATTGAGGGCCCGTCTAGCATGAAACTCAGCTAACAGCTCTGGATGAAGCTTGAAACAACCATCTCTGTGGTGTCCTGCCTTCTTGCAGAACGAGCAGACAACGCTTGAAGGTGTGGCCTTGGAGGCACCTGGCCGCTGAGGAAAAGCCAGAACACTAGTGTGTAGAGTCTGCGCAGAAGTAGCCCCAAGAGAACGGAGACGAGTCTCCTCAGCGATCAAGCTAGCAAGTGCCTCTGTCAAGGTGGGAGGAGTCGTACGACCAAGCAATTGAGTGCGAATGTTCTCAAAATCTTGCTTGAGACCCATCACAAACTGAAACATGAGAGTCTGATGGTCATACTTTTCCTTCGCTGCACATGACTCACAACCAGAATTACCCTTTGGAACCATGGAACCTAGCTGCCCAGTGATGCGAGTGAAGGCTCCATAGTACTCTTCTATGGACATGTCTTCTGGCTGCCGAGTGTTGTGTAAATTCTGCAGCAGGGAGAAATGAAGTGCACTGCTGGGCTGAAGGTAGCGCTGCTCAAAGTACTTCCATATCTCTTTAGCTGAAGTGTGATGCTCAAGACTCATTCGGAGTGAGGGTTCAACACCCAGAATTAAAACTCCCATCACACGATCATCGATCTTTTGCCAAGACTTCTTTGCTGCATCATCATTTGGACTAGGTGGATCATCTGTCAGATGAGAAACAAAACCAGCCGTCCTCAAGACAGTCCGGGCAGAAAATGCCCATTCCCTGTAGTTTGAACCATCAAGCTTGATATCTATGATCAAAGAACCAAATCCGAAATCATTTCTTGCCATAGTGGTGAGCGGCCAGCAGCTGGAAACACCCTATCTGATAGCAGCTGCAGGCAGCAACAAGAGAAGAGCAGCAGACAGCCACAAACAGGAGCAGCAACCCACTAGGCTGGCTGCTGGACTGCTTGCTGGAGAGCAGGGGAGGCGCCTGGAGCTTGCTGGATCTCACTGGATAGAAGGAGGAACGCCTGGAGCTTGCTGTGGAGCAGGGAAGGCACCAAGAGCTTGCTGGAGATGGCTGCTGGAGAGCAGGGGAAGTACCCTCACAGAGTAGCTGCGAGGACACACAGAGGAGCTGCTGGAGAGCAGCTCCTACAGGTTGATGACGAAGATGGGATGGGGCAGCGATGTGGATGTCTCCTCACCAGACAGATCCGCCTGAATCACCTCACCGGCGGCGATTTCATGGGTGGCGGCTGGAAGAGGGACTAGGGTTTGGTCCTGGTCTGATACCATGTTATGAAACGTGAGGAAGAGAGAGTGACCGAACAGTTCTCTGTATTGAGGAGAAGAGAGAGATATACAAGGTTACATGGGCCTGGGCCTCACTCTAGACTATGGGCCTGGGCCTGTACAAGACAAACACAACATATATACTTAACAACAGCAACACTGCATGCATGTACTCTAAGCTCACTTGAAAATTCGTAACATTTGAGCTATTCCCCCTCCATCCCGAAATATAAGGTGCGAGCATTTTCCCAGCAATTAGATGTCAACTTCGCATCATGTATTAATCCACGTGTGGTTGGAATAATCGTTGGTTAAAGTTAAATTTGCATAACATGTGCACCTTCTATTCTGGGATGGGGAGAGTATTCTACAAATAGCAATACAGGTGTTTGATGTTATCCACACAAAAATGCTAGTTGAGCACGAATAAAAAAATGTGTACTTACAGGGGGAAGTTCAAGCAAACGATAGCATACGATCCGCAGAGCCTCTTGCTGATCAAAAGGTACAGCGTCTCCCAGCACATCATCATTAGTGATGACTTTCTCCTCTACATCATTCTGCAAGATACAAGAGGATGTTTCAAAAACAAAACAATAAATCAGTTATCAGACAAATAATGTTGCTTGAAAATGAACAAACATGATCCATGATATGGTTGACTCCATCTGTAATGTTCAAAAGTAAAATTCAAATACTCAAGTAGAAGGTGCGAAGAAATAGAAGTTACATAGCAGTTTGTATTCCAACAATTGAAAAAGGATCAACGGGTACAAGGAAGCAGCCTACAATTACTTGGAATAATTTTACCTAAATAAAAGGGGAAAATACATACATGTACTGGTGAAACATCACCGTTGTCATCATCGTCATCTGGCTTAGCTTCACCATTTAGATCAAGATCAGAAGGCCTCTTCCATTCTGGTGTTGAAGGGCATGTTACAATTATATTCTCAGGAACCTCGTGATAAAATGAATACAATGCTTCAATGTAGTCCCTCTTATATATACCAGGAGGTCGCCTTTGAGCAAAAATACGCATTGCCTAGGGGGAAAATTGATGTCAAGACAAATAGTAGAACTGCATTGAAAAAACACTCAGTGTCTAGTTGCCCTACCTCAGCAACACAAGAGATGCGTGTACGCATGAGGTAATGAATAATCATGAAACCTGTACGATTATGACCATGGGTACAGTGAACTAGAATATACTTGGGAGTCTTGGTATGCTTTTGTCGTTCAAGATACATCATCACCTGAAAATAGCAAAATAATTGCATAAATAGCTTCTGATGAGCTTTTTATATAGATATATGGTCGTTAATTAATGACCTGCAAGCACATCAATTAACTCTACAGTAGAAAAACTAACCACATGGAATGAAGAGTGTCTAATAAGAAAACAAGAAAGTCACCACAGCCACAAAAAAAGGTGAAGATCCATATGCATGTTTATATCATCAAACTCGTGCCCGGCGTATTGTTTTACAAAAAAAAACCCCCCCCCCCCCCCCCCCAAAAAAAAAAAAAAAAAGAGGTGAGCTTGCAAGTACTATGCACCATACCAGTGAACTGAAAAAACAAATCAATAAATATGATAAATGAAAAAGGGCTAGATACTCGAATGAGCAACGTGGTGTAAATTAGCACACGAAAAAACTGCTATGTGTTCACATAGCACACACCATGATAATTATCGACCAATCCACAAATAAGTGGCTTGTCACTCAAGCTAAGGTGCCATTGATAACTACATCATGGTTTAAAGCATCATGTGAAAGATACAAAGTGGGAAACAATTGGGGTGAAAAGGAGATGCCAAATAAGATATCAAGAATTAAGCATCAGACTGAATAAATACACACCATCCAGAATAATATATACTGATAATGTAAATATCTGTATCAAAAATATTGTTGTTGTTACCTCATAGACAAATGTGTTAACAGATTCATTATCTGGTACAGAATCTCTTCCCTTGCAAGGAATCTAAAAATGGAAATGTTTAGGAAGGAGTACTTCAAAATAAAAGATGTGTTTAAGCTAAGCTCTCTCACCTTGAGATGCTTAGTACCTTGCTTTGTCCACTCTGCTGGTGAGTAATATCGAGAAGTATTAGTCAGATCAATCACCAGCCCTATCTGAAAAAAGAAGAAGAAAATTAATACAGAAGTAAAATTATCTATCGGTAACCAGTGGCTAACTAGGAATACATTCATACGGAAGGAAGGGGTGCCAATGGTATCAAGTATACACCCTTGATACAAATAAGAGATAGTTAAGTAAACTAAACATGTTGTAAGAGCACTTCAAATTGGCATTTTTTCTGTGTGAATAACCCATTTTGCATATAAATAGGTACAACATGCCCAGACATAACACATATGGTAAACACTAGAAATTATCAACCAAACAATACTTACTTCACGGCCAGCTTTTCTTTGCTTGTTTACTACTTGTTTGGACGAATATCTTTTGCCAGGAGGAACTGATTCATTGAATGTTTCATCAAGAGGAACTTTGGAGGGTATGATTTTATCTATTGGCTCACCAAATGCAGGACAATCCAACCAACCTGAAATCAAACCATGAAAATACAAATACTAAAAATCCATTTATTTAAAAAAAAATACCATAAATAGAAATTGCCGAAGTGAAAGAGAGAATATAAGGTATAAAATATATATTTTATATTATCAACAATTAGAAGAGCTCGTTAGAAAACAATTTGACTTATTCATACCCTCAGGTGCCTCTTTAATCCGGCCTCTACCAACTTTGATTGGAGGTGCATAATCATTCCTTATCTGCTGAGGGTGTTGCATTGAGCCTTCATCCTGGTGCTCTCTCTTCAATTTCTTCCGCCTCTCTTCACGCTCCTAGTAACAACGGCAGAATTTGCATAAAAATGATAGAGCTAGCAACACCAAATAAAACCAGTTTGCATGCTTTCTGGTAAGAAAACAAAAATGGGGCGGCTATTGTTTTTGCATGGTGCAAATTTAAGTGGAAAATGAAGTTACACATATGAACCAACTTTGCTGTAAAAACACAATCCCCACAAAAATGGATATTTCATTATGATCCTGATGCAGAGTACATCTACAATTTTTATATTGAAAGCCGCAATGTACACATACATATCAAATTATCAATGATAACCATCTCTCTGTCAGTAATTTTCTTCAGCTAACAATGCTAACCTAGCACACATGTCTAGTAAGACATAGTTTATCTTTCAATTATAACTTACACAATGAGCAATTCACAGCAAATGGAAAACTATAACCAGAATGAGTACTACATACCCTTCGCAATGTTGCAACAGCAGACTCAACATGTTCCTCCTCATGCGCATAATCAGCCTCACCAGGTGGTTCTTCATAAGGCTGCTCATCCTCTTCTTCAGGCAATGGTGATGCGTTCAAATCCATAGAGAATGTCATTCAACATCCACTACATATATCCTTCAGATCGAGTTGAGACATGCACCTAATAACAAACACATTACAGATTTTCGGAAGTCATTAGTTAATTAGGAATAGATACAGTAAAAGGCATTCAAATCACTAGTGGAAAGATAATCAACTTTGAGATATGACAGCCACAGCAAGCTAAAATAAGAAAACAAGAAAATAAAACGGGTAGTTCGGAACTACGTGCAAGCTGAAAGACTAAGGGAGAAGAAACAGTTTACTAGAGCTTCATTCACAGATAATGCATTCTTAGAAACACAGTGAATCCTACGGAAGGGTTCCATTCTTAATTTCTTATAAAAAACACAGATACGAATACGCATCACATGGCTATTACCATAACGACTGCCTGGTCCCAGTAAATTTTAAGCTACTATATCTCCCACGTAAGACAGGTGATGTTTCTGTTTATAATTAACATGATGCATAAACAAAAACGGAAACCCCAGATACAGGAATACGACTATAGATAGTGCAGGATATGGAACATAATAAAACATTTGTCGCAACGCAAAACCACTTAGAACATGCATAAAGCCACAAACATAGTTCATAAATTCTTCTTTTAGGAAAAAAAGATAAGGAGATAGTTCTCGTTCGAGCATTAAACATTTTTCCTGCCACAACAACAATTAACCTAGTTGTAACATAAATATAGGATTCAATTATTACAATATGAAACGTTGATCTTCTTTCTGGATTATTAGTTCATTTGGTATTTTCCCTTGCTTATTTGAATGCTTAATGTTTTCCAAATTTGAATATCATTTATTTTTTCTTTGAATGGTGACAAATATTTCATGGCCCATTCATCACTCTCACCTACCCTTAGACAGCCTGGGCCAAAGCCCATCTCTCGTACTTCTCTCCCTCCTCCCCTTATCCTCTTCCCATTGGCTGATGGGCCAAATGTCTCCCTTAAGTCTAACCTCTCTCATAAGAGAATTCTGATTTACGGAGCTCAGAAATGCTGACAATCTTAAAGTCAGTCAAAAATCCTAACCAGAACTCCACCATCTCATTTTGTAAGGCATGAAAATTTTTCTAATCTTTCCCATATTGTTTGACAGGATTTGCCTCTGGTACTCAGTGTGGGTGTTTTCTTTCCTTTTTACCCCTGACGTACCAAGTGACTTATCGCTAATGTTCTAATTTCCAATCGCTAATCACAGGAGCGCTAGAGGAGCCTGCATGCTGAAGGGCCAGATCCCAGAGGGCCACAAACCGCATGCAAGAGGCGTGCAGTGAGGCTACCGATTCAGTTATTGGCAGAGGATGTGATCACCCAATTATTAAGGTAATTAGTGATGGCACAATGGTTCAGCGAGCGAGGGGTTGGTAGGTTTTTATATGGCATTAATTACTGTGCAGAAGGGGATAACGGCTAATAAAAAGAGACAGGAGTACCATTGAATGAATGGCATTGACTACTTATTAGCTCAGAGTCTCCGCAGAAAATAGAGGAAACAAACTATTAAAGGCTACTAGTCGTTAGGAGTGAAGATGAATTAATCATTTCTGCCAGAAAAAAACGAAATAACTATCAGGTTAGCATTGCATCACACATTTAAGAAGCAGAATGAATCCAATAACATGTTTTCGGATGTGAAAACCCACAGTACTAAGAAAATATCCATCAGGATATGTATAGAAGGGACTTGTAATGCATGCGCGAACAAGCAATATGCATAGACAAGAAAAGAAGACGATCCAAGTCAAATCAGAGCATGCTGATACTCGTAGCAGTATAACGGCAAGAGTGCATATCAGCGAATTACTCCGACCCCTCTCACATCTTCTACCACGCAATCCATCAAATTGAAACAACCATCAAATCAAACACCCAAAAGATTGCCACAATCGAGTGTTTTTCGACGCCATTGCTTCTTCCAGGCAATATTATGTTCTCGAATTGGGAAGCTAACTGGGGTTCATGGCTACAGGCGGCGAACACGCATGGAAAAACACAAGAACAAAACCACACCGTTCCGAACCCACCATCCAGGCCCCACGCCCTCCCCGTGCGAGGCGGCAGCGAGTGCACGGCCAGCCTGTAGGGTTCGCGAGTCAGGAGGCCTGGCCGAATCAGCAAATTGCCCGCGCCCCGAACACGGAACCGCACCAGCGCCACACCCCGAGCTAACAACCGCACCACAAGCTAACCATGGAGGCGCGCCGCGCCGAGCGAACGCTGACCCAGGAGAGGAGAGAAATGGGCTAAGCGTACCTCACGCGCGACGGCTGAGGCGGGGGACGAGACGCCGAGCGTCCCGCCGGGCAGAGCAGCGGAGGGCGGTGCCCGCACCGGCGAGCACCGCGGGGCGGAGGAGAAGGGGGATTGGGGGAAGGGTTTAGGGGAGGGCAAAGGATCTGCGGGTTAGGGTTTGGGAGCGGCCATGCGAAGAGGGCCCCAAACCGGTTCGAACCGAGTCGAGAGGAAGGGGAACGCGGAAGTGAGTTGCGGCCGAGGTGGCGTGGGGGTGGCCTTTATGAGCGTGAGCTCGGCGTACCACGTGCTCGCGTGCACGCGGCCATCCGGGCGCGGCCACCCGGGCGCTTTGCACTGGTAGAGCCGTGTGGCGCACGGCGGGCTCACGAGCGGTGTACAGCCAAGCCGCTGAACTCAAGCACTCACATCATCTACCCCGGCCGCCTTATTAAAATCGGGTCTAAAACGCCGGGACGGTTGACCCAGACCACTCACCTGTCAAAAAATCTGATCCATCCGTACGCCTCAGACTGACGTACCGGCACCCCTTATATCTATTTCAAATATAGGGCGGATATGAGGCGGCCCGAGCGCGATCGGTCGCGTCGTGCTGACAGTCCGGTCCAACACATAAGCGCTCGGAAACCCAATGGTCCGGTGGGGGTGTGAATGTCGCGGCGCCGCTCCGGCTCGCCGCCAGAGGGCCAGGGTCCGGCTATTTAATCCGAACGACATCTCTGAGCCCTAGCCACATCTGCTCACTCCCTCTCCACGCCGCCAGCCCGATCTCATCCATCAACTTCTCCCCGCCCTCCACATTTGCTTCCGCTCTCCCTGTAAACGAGAATCGGATTGAGGGAAGACACCTCTCAAGGGGCGATCGGCTCATATATTTATAGCAAGATTACAAGTCTTGAAGACCAAGAAAGAATCCTATATGCGTATATGTGCAACCGTATGCAAACGGAATACGCGCAGGTTAGCTATACAAAGTCATACTTTAACATCCCCCCGCAGTTTGTGCGTCGGTCGAACGCATAAACTGTACCGAAAGTCCTCGAAGAGGTGACACGGCAAACCCTTCGTCATGATATCGGCAAACTGCTGCGAAGACGGCACGTGAAGAACCCGAATCTGACCAAGTCTACCTTCTCGCGAACGAAGTGGATGTCGATCTCGATGTGCTTCGTGCGGCGATGCTGGACCGGGTTACATGCCATGTAAACAGCACTAACATTATCACAAAAGACAACGGTCGCGGACGGAAGGGGACGCTGAAGCTCAAGAAGAAGCTGTCGAAGCCAACAGCACTCAGCCACGACATGAGCCACCGCTCTATACTCAGCCTCGGCACTGGAGCGAGACACCGTGGCCTGGCGTTTGGAGGACCAGGACACCAGGTTGTCACCGAGATAGACATAGTAGCCAGAGGTGGAGCGTCGTGTGTCGGGGCAGCCGGCCCAATCCGCGTCGGAGTAGGCGGTGAGCGAGGAGGCCGGCGTGGAGTGGAGCTGAAGTCCGAGGTCGAGGGTGCCACGGACGTAGCGAAGAATCCGCTTGACGAGGTTGAGATGGGGCTCCCGAGGGGCGTGCATATAGAGGCACGCTTGCTGGACGGCATGAGCAATGTCGGGGCGTGTGAGCGTCAGGTACTGAAGAGCCCCAACAAAACTCCGGTACTCAGTAGCATCGGCGACGAGTGGACCCTCATCGGCAGAGAGCTTGCAACGGGTGTCGATGGGCGTCACACACGGGTTGCAGTCCATCATACCGGCGCGCTGAAGAAGGTCGATGGCATACTGGCGCTGCGAGAGAAGCATCCCCGAAGCAGAGCGGGAAACCGAGATCCCGAGGAAGTAAGACAAGTCCCCGAGATCGGTCATGGAGAACTCGCGGTGGAGCTGGTCGGTGATGTGCTGTAGAAGCCCGGCGCTGGAGGCGGTGAGGATGATGTCGTCGACGTAGAGGAGCAGGTAGGCCATCTCGGTACCGCGTCGAAGCACGAACAGAGACACATCGCTCTGGGAAGCCACAAACCCAAGGCGATGAGCATGATGAGCGAACCGCTGGTACCACGCGCGGGGCGCCTGCTTGAGTCCATAGAGGAACTTGTGGAGCAGGCAGACGTGCTAAGGGCGCGTAGGGTCAATGAAGCCCGGCGGCTGCTCACAATGAACCACCTCGTCAAGATCGCCATGGAGGAAGGCGTTCTTGACGTCCAGCTAATGAACCGGCCAGGCATGGGAGACAGCGATGCTGAGCACAAATGGATCGTGGCCGGTTTGACAACAGGACTAAAAGTCTCGTCGTAGTCAATACCAGGCTGCTGAGAGAATCCACGGACCACCCACCTGGCCTTGTACCGAGCAAGACCACCATCAGCGCCAAACTTGTGCTTGAAGATCCACTTGCCTGAAACAACATTAGCCCCAACCGGACGAGGAACCAGAGACCAAGTGCGGTTCTGAATGATAGCATCGTACTCCTCGGACATGGCGGCTCGCCAAAGAGGGTCCTGAAGAGCAGAGCTATAGGTTTTGGGAATGGGAGAGATGGTGGAGTGTTCGGCCGAGAGATTGAGTTTGTCAATCGGCTGGAAGATGCCACGCTTGGCGCGTGTGAGCATGGTGTGAGAGTTGATGGCAGGAGCGGTGCTGCTGCGAGAGCGACGGGGAGGAGGAGGGGGTGGCGGTGGTGGTGGGGAGGGTGACCGGGCGGGGGACGCGGGCGGGGCCAGCTCATGTGAGGCGGGCGCGTCGTTGATGGACGTGGGGGCGCGGAGGCCGAGCCATGCAGAGCGGGCTTGGCCGAGGAGGCCGGCGCCATGTTGGGCTGGCCCGCCAAGGGCGCGATGACCGCGGGAGCCGGTTAATGTGGCGGCCAGTGTTGGGGAACGAGGTAATTTCAAAAAAATTCCTACGCACACACAAGATCCATCTAGGTGATGCATAGGAACGAGAGGGGAGAGTGTTGTCTACGTACCCTCGTAGACCGAAAGCGGAAGCGTTATGACAACGCGGTTGATGTAGTCGTACGTCTTCACGATCCGACCGATCCTAGTACCGAAAGTACGGCACCTCCGCGGTCTGCACACGTTCAGCTCGGTGACGTCCCACGAACTCTTGATCCAGCTGAGTGTCGAGGGAGAGCTTCGTCAGCACGACTGCGTGATGACGGTGATGATGAAGCTACCGGCGCAGGGCTTCGCCTAAGCACTACCCCCCCCCCCCCCCCCCCCCCCCCCCCCCCCCCCCCCCCCCCCCCCCCCCCCCCCCCCCCCCCCCCCCCCCCCCCCCCCCCCCCCCCCCCCCCCCCCCCCCCCCCCCCCCCCCCCCCCCCCCCCCCCCCCCCCCCCCCCCCCCCCCCCCCCCCCCCCCCCCCCCCCCCCCCCCCCCCCCCCCCCCCCCCCCCCCCCCCCCCCCCCCCCCCCCCCCCCCCCCCCCCCCCCCCCCCCCCCCCCCCCCCCCCCCCCCCCCCCCCCCCCCCCCCCCCCCCCCCCCCCCCCCCCCCCCCCCCCCCCCCCCCCCCCCCCCCCCCCCCCCCCCCCCCCCCCCCCCCCCCCCCCCCCCCCCCCCCCCCCCCCCCCCCCCCCCCCCCCCCCCCCCCCCCCCCCCCCCCCCCCCCCCCCCCCCCCCCCCCCCCCCCCCCCCCCCCCCCCCCCCCCCCCCCCCCCCCCCCCCCCCCCCCCCCCCCCCCCCCCCCCCCCCCCCCCCCCCCCCCCCCCCCCCCCCCCCCCCCCCCCCCCCCCCCCCCCCCCCCCCCCCCCCCCCCCCCCCCCCCCCCCCCCCCCCCCCCCCCCCCCCCCCCCCCCCCCCCCCCCCCCCCCCCCCCCCCCCCCCCCCCCCCCCCCCCCCCCCCCCCCCCCCCCCCCCCCCCCCCCCCCCCCCCCCCCCCCCCCCCCCCCCCCCCCCCCCCCCCCCCCCCCCCCCCCCCCCCCCCCCCCCCCCCCCCCCCCCCCCCCCCCCCCCCCCCCCCCCCCCCCCCCCCCCCCCCCCCCCCCCCCCCCCCCCCCCCCCCCCCCCCCCCCCCCCCCCCCCCCCCCCCCCCCCCCCCCCCCCCCCCCCCCCCCCCCCCCCCCCCCCCCCCCCCCCCCCCCCCCCCCCCCCCCCCCCCCCCCCCCCCCCCCCCCCCCCCCCCCCCCCCCCCCCCCCCCCCCCCCCCCCCCCCCCCCCCCCCCCCCCCCCCCCCCCCCCCCCCCCCCCCCCCCCCCCCCCCCCCCCCCCCCCCCCCCCCCCCCCCCCCCCCCCCCCCCCCCCCCCCCCCCCCCCCCCCCCCCCCCCCCCCCCCCCCCCCCCCCCCCCCCCCCCCCCCCCCCCCCCCCCCCCCCCCCCCCCCCCCCCCCCCCCCCCCCCCCCCCCCCCCCCCCCCCCCCCCCCCCCCCCCCCCCCCCCCCCCCCCCCCCCCCCCCCCCCCCCCCCCCCCCCCCCCCCCCCCCCCCCCCCCCCCCCCCCCCCCCCCCCCCCCCCCCCCCCCCCCCCCCCCCCCCCCCCCCCCCCCCCCCCCCCCCCCCCCCCCCCCCCCCCCCCCCCCCCCCCCCCCCCCCCCCCCCCCCCCCCCCCCCCCCCCCCCCCCCCCCCCCCCCCCCCCCCCCCCCCCCCCCCCCCCCCCCCCCCCCCCCCCCCCCCCCCCCCCCCCCCCCCCCCCCCCCCCCCCCCCCCCCCCCCCCCCCCCCCCCCCCCCCCCCCCCCCCCCCCCCCCCCCCCCCCCCCCCCCCCCCCCCCCCCCCCCCCCCCCCCCCCCCCCCCCCCCCCCCCCCCCCCCCCCCCCCCCCCCCCCCCCCCCCCCCCCCCCCCCCCCCCCCCCCCCCCCCCCCCCCCCCCCCCCCCCCCCCCCCCCCCCCCCCCCCCCCCCCCCCCCCCCCCCCCCCCCCCCCCCCCCCCCCCCCCCCCCCCCCCCCCCCCCCCCCCCCCCCCCCCCCCCCCCCCCCCCCCCCCCCCCCCCCCCCCCCCCCCCGGTACACAGCATTGCATACATGATAGAACCTATGGCTAAAGCATAGGGAATGATGCTGCTTCCGAAGCAGCTATGTACTCCGCTTCACACGTATATCCCGCCACGACGCTTTGCTTAGAACTGCACCAACTCACAGCTCCACCGTTCAATATAAATACGTATCCGGTTTGTGACTTAGAGTCATCCGGATCAGTGTCAAAGCTTGCATCGACATAACCATTTACGACGAGCTCTTTGTCACCTCCATAAACGAGAAACATATCCTTAGTCCTTTTCAGGTATTTCAGGATGTTCTTGACCGCTGTCCAGTGATCCACTCCTGGATTACTTTGGTACCTTCCTGCTAAACTAATAGCAAGGCACACATCAGGTCTGGTACACAGCATTGCATACATGATAGAACCTATGGCTAAAGCATAGGGAATGACTTTCATTTTCTCTCTATCTTCTGCAGTGGTCGGGCATTGAGTCTGACTCAAATTCTCACCTTGTAACACAGGCAAGAACCCTTTCTTTGCTTGATCCATTTTGAACTTCTTCAAAACTTTATCAAGGTATGTGCTTTGTGAAAGTCCAATTAAGCGTTTTGATCTATCTCTATAGATCTTGATGCCCAGTATATAAGCAGCTTCACCGAGGTCTTTCATTGAAAAACTCTTATTCAAGTATCCTTTCATGCTATCCAGAAATTCTATATCATTTCCAATCAACAATATGTCATCCGCATATAATATTAGAAATGCTACAGAGCTAAATACAGGCTTCTCCAAAAGTCTGTATAAAACCATATGCTTTGATCACACTACCAAAACATTTATTCCAACTCCGAGATGCTTGCACCAGTCCATAAATGGATCGCTGGAGCTTGCACACTTTGTTAGCACCTTTAGGATCGACAAAACCTTCTGGTTGCATTATATACAACTCTTCTTTGAGAAATCCATTAAGGAATGCAGTTTTGACATCCATTTGCCAAATTTCATAATCATAAAATGCGGCAATTGCTAACATAATTCGGACAGACTTAAGCATCGCTACGGGTGAGAAGGTCTCATCGTAGTCAACTCCTTGAACTTGTCGAAAACCTTTCGCAACAAGTCGAGCTTTGTAGACAGTAACATTACCGTCAGCGTCAGTCTTCTTCTTGAAGATCCATTTATTCTCTATGGCTTGCCGATCATCGAGAAAGTCAACCAAAGTCCACACTTTGTTCTCATACATGGATCCCATCTCAGATTTCATGGCCTCAAGCCATTTTGCGGAATCTGGGCTCATCATCGCTTCCTCATAGTTCGTAGGTTCGTCATGGTCAAGTAACATGACCTCCAGAACCGGATTACCGTACCACTCTGGTGCGGATCTTACTCTGGTTGACCTACGAGGTTTAGTAGTAACTTGATCTGAAGTTACATGATCATCATCATTAGCTTCCTCACTAATTGGTGTAGGAGTCACAGGAACTGATTTCTGTGATGAACTACTTTCCAACAAGGGAGCAGGTACAGTTACCTCATCAAGTTCTACTTTTCTCCCACTCACTTCCCCCCCCCCCCCCCCCCCCCCCCCCCCCCCCCCCCCCCCCCCCCCCCCCCCCCCCCCCCCCCCCCCCCCCCCCCCCCCCCCCCCCCCCCCCCCCCCCCCCCCCCCCCCCCCCCCCCCCCCCCCCCCCCCCCCCCCCCCCCCCCCCCCCCCCCCCCCCCCCCCCCCCCCCCCCCCCCCCCCCCCCCCCCCCCCCCCCCCCCCCCCCCCCCCCCCCCCCCCCCCCCCCCCCCCCCCCCCCCCCCCCCCCCCCCCCCCCCCCCCCCCCCCCCCCCCCCCCCCCCCCCCCCCCCCCCCCCCCCCCCCCCCCCCCCCCCCCCCCCCCCCCCCCCCCCCCCCCCCCCCCCCCCCCCCCCCCCCCCCCCCCCCCCCCCCCCCCCCCCCCCCCCCCCCCCCCCCCCCCCCCCCCCCCCCCCCCCCCCCCCCCCCCCCCCCCCCCCCCCCCCCCCCCCCCCCCCCCCCCCCCCCCCCCCCCCCCCCCCCCCCCCCCCCCCCCCCCCCCCCCCCCCCCCCCCCCCCCCCCCCCCCCCCCCCCCCCCCCCCCCCCCCCCCCCCCCCCCCCCCCCCCCCCCCCCCCCCCCCCCCCCCCCCCCCCCCCCCCCCCCCCCCCCCCCCCCCCCCCCCCCCCCCCCCCCCCCCCCCCCCCCCCCCCCCCCCCCCCCCCCCCCCCCCCCCCCCCCCCCCCCCCCCCCCCCCCCCCCCCCCCCCCCCCCCCCCCCCCCCCCCCCCCCCCCCCCCCCCCCCCCCCCCCCCCCCCCCCCCCCCCCCCCCCCCCCCCCCCCCCCCCCCCCCCCCCCCCCCCCCCCCCCCCCCCCCCCCCCCCCCCCCCCCCCCCCCCCCCCCCCCCCCCCCCCCCCCCCCCCCCCCCCCCCCCCCCCCCCCCCCCCCCCCCCCCCCCCCCCCCCCCCCCCCCCCCCCCCCCCCCCCCCCCCCCCCCCCCCCCCCCCCCCCCCCCCCCCCCCCCCCCCCCCCCCCCCCCCCCCCCCCCCCCCCCCCCCCCCCCCCCCCCCCCCCCCCCCCCCCCCCCCCCCCCCCCCCCCCCCCCCCCCCCCCCCCCCCCCCCCCCCCCCCCCCCCCCCCCCCCCCCCCCCCCCCCCCCCCCCCCCCCCCCCCCCCCCCCCCCCCCCCCCCCCCCCCCCCCCCCCCCCCCCCCCCCCCCCCCCCCCCCCCCCCCCCCCCCCCCCCCCCCCCCCCCCCCCCCCCCCCCCCCCCCCCCCCCCCCCCCCCCCCCCCCCCCCCCCCCCCCCCCCCCCCCCCCCCCCCCCCCCCCCCCCCCCCCCCCCCCCCCCCCCCCCCCCCCCCCCCCCCCCCCCCCCCCCCCCCCCCCCCCCCCCCCCCCCCCCCCCCCCCCCCCCCCCCCCCCCCCCCCCCCCCCCCCCCCCCCCCCCCCCCCCCCCCCCCCCCCCCCCCCCCCCCCCCCCCCCCCCCCCCCCCCCCCCCCCCCCCCCCCCCCCCCCCCCCCCCCCCCCCCCCCCCCCCCCCCCCCCCCCCCCCCCCCCCCCCCCCCCCCCCCCCCCCCCCCCCCCCCCCCCCCCCCCCCCCCCCCCCCCCCCCCCCCCCCCCCCCCCCCCCCCCCCCCCCCCCCCCCCCCCCCCCCCCCCCCCCCCCCCCCCCCCCCCCCCCCCCCCCCCCCCCCCCCCCCCCCCCCCCCCCCCCCCCCCCCCCCCCCCCCCCCCCCCCCCCCCCCCCCCCCCCCCCCCCCCCCCCCCCCCCCCCCCCCCCCCCCCCCCCCCCCCCCCCCCCCCCCCCCCCCCCCCCCCCCCCCCCCCCCCCCCCCCCCCCCCCCCCCCCCCCCCCCCCCCCCCCCCCCCCCCCCCCCCCCCCCCCCCCCCCCCCCCCCCCCCCCCCCCCCCCCCCCCCCCCCCCCCCCCCCCCCCCCCCCCCCCCCCCCCCCCCCCCCCCCCCCCCCCCCCCCCCCCCCCCCCCCCCCCCCCCCCCCCCCCCCCCCCCCCCCCCCCCCCCCCCCCCCCCCCCCCCCCCCCCCCCCCCCCCCCCCCCCCCCCCCCCCCCCCCCCCCCCCCCCCCCCCCCCCCCCCCCCCCCCCCCCCCCCCCCCCCCCCCCCCCCCCCCCCCCCCCCCCCCCCCCCCCCCCCCCCCCCCCCCCCCCCCCCCCCCCCCCCCCCCCCCCCCCCCCCCCCCCCCCCCCCCCCCCCCCCCCCCCCCCCCCCCCCCCCCCCCCCCCCCCCCCCCCCCCCCCCCCCCCCCCCCCCCCCCCCCCCCCCCCCCCCCCCCCCCCCCCCCCCCCCCCCCCCCCCCCCCCCCCCCCCCCCCCCCCCCCCCCCCCCCCCCCCCCCCCCCCCCCCCCCCCCCCCCCCCCCCCCCCCCCCCCCCCCCCCCCCCCCCCCCCCCCCCCCCCCCCCCCCCCCCCCCCCCCCCCCCCCCATCTCACGTGATGATCGGACATGGTTTAGTTGATATGGATCACGTGATCAATTAGATGATTAGAGGGATGTCTATCTAAGTGGGAGTTCTTAAGTAATATGATTAATTGAACTTTAATTTATCATGAACTTAGTCCTGATAGTATTTGCATAACTATGTTGTAGATCAATAACTCGCGATGTAGCTCCCCGTTTATTTTTGATATGTTCCTAGAGAGAAACTATGTTGAAAGATGATAGTAGCAATGATGCAGACTAGGTCCGTGATCTGAGGATTATCCTCATTACTGCACAGAAGAATTATGTCCTTGATGCACCGCTAGGTGACAGACCTATTGCAGGAGCAGATGCAGACGTTATGAACATTTGGCAAGCTCGGTATGATAACTACTTGATAGTTTAGTGCGCCATGCTTTACGGCTTAGAACCGGGACTTCAAAAATGTTTTGAACGCCACGGGGCATATAAGATGTTCCAAGAGCTGAAATTGGTATTTCAGACTCATGCCCGAGTCAAGAGGTATGAGACCTCTGACAAGTAGTTTGCCTACAAGATGGAGGAGAATAGCTCAACCAGTGAGCATGTGCTCAGAATGTCTGAGTACTACAATCGCTTGAATCAAGTGGGAGTTAATCTTCCAGATAAGATAGTGATTGACAGAGTTCTCTAGTCACTATCACCAAGTTACTGGAACTACGTGATGAACTATAATATGCAAGGGATGACGAAAACAATTCCCGAGCTCCTCGTGATGCAGAAATCGACGAAGGTAGAAATCAAGAAAAGCATCAAATGTTGATGGTTGGCAAGACCACTAGTTTCAAGTAAAAGGGAAAGGGAAAGAAAGGGAACTTCAAGAAGAATGGCAAGAAAGTTGCCACTCCCATGAAGAATCCCAAAGCTAGACCCAAGCCTGTAACTGAGTGCTTCTACTGCAAAGGAAATGGTCGCTGGAAGCGGAACTGCCCCAAATACTTGGCGGATACGAAGGATGGCAAAGTGAACAAAAGTATATATGATATACATGTTATTGATGTGTACTTTACTAGTGTTCATAGTAGCCCCTTGGTATTTGATACTGGTTTAGTTGCTATGATTAGTAACTCGAAACAGGAGTTACAAAATGAACAAAGACTAGTTAAGGGCAAGGTGACGATGTGTGTTGGAAGTGATTCCAAGGTTGATAAGATCACCATCGCACACTCCCTTTACCTTCGGGATTAGTGTTGAACCTAAAATAAATGTTATTTGGTGTTTGCGTTGAGCATAATATGATTGGATCATGTTTATTGCAATACGGTTATTCATTTAAATCAAAGAATAATTGTTATTCTGTTTACATGAATAAAACCTTCTGTGGTCATACACCCAAGGTGAATGGTTTATTGAATCTCGATCGTAGTAATACACATATTCATAATATTGATGCCAAAAGATGCAAAGTTGATAATGATAGTGCAACATATTTGTGGCACTGCCGTTTAGGTCATATTGGTGTAAAGCGCATGAAGAAACTCCATGCTGATGGGCTTTTGGAATCACTTGGTTATGAATCACTTGATGCTTGCAAACCATGCCTCTTGGGCAAGATGACTAAGACTCCGTTCTCCGGAACAATGGAGCGAGCAACTAACTTATTGGAAATATTACATACTGATGTATGCGGTCCGATGAGTGTTGAGGCTCGCGGCGGGTATCGTTATTTTCTGACCTTCACAGATGATCTAAGCATATATGGGTATATCTACTTGATGAAACATAAGTCTGAAATATTTGAAAAGTTCAAAGAATTTCAGAGTGAAGTGGAAAATCATCGTAACAAGAAAATAAAGTTTCTACGATCTGATCGCGGAGACGAATATTTAAGTTACGAGTTTGGTCTTCATTTGAAACAAAGTGGAAGCAACTCACGCCACCTGGAACACCACAGCGTAATGGTGTGTCCGAACGTCATAACCGTACTTTATTAGATATGGTGCGATCTATGATGTCTCTTACCGATTTATCACTATCGTTTTGGGGTTATGCATTAGAGACAGCTGCATTCACGTTAAATAGGGCACCATCTAAATCCGTTGAAACGACACCATATGAACTTTGGTTTGGCAAGAAACCCAAGTTGTCATTTCTTAAAGTTTGAGGCTGCGATGCTTATGTGAAAAAGCTTCAACCTGATAAGCTCGAACCCAAATCGGAGAAATGCATCTTCATAGGATACCCAAAGGAGACTGTTGGGTACACCTTCTATCACAGATCCGAAAGCAACATATTCGTTGCTTAGAATGGATCCTTTCTAGAGAAGGAGTTTCTCTCGAAAGAAGTGAGTCGGAGAAAAGTAGAACTTGATGAGGTAATTGTACCTGCTCCCTTATTGGAAAGTAGTTCATCACAGAAATCAGTTCCAGTGATTCCTACACCAATTAGTGAGGAAGCTAATGATAATGATCATGAAGCTTCTGATCAAGTTACTACCGAACCTCGTAGGTCAACCAGAGTAAGATCCGCACCAGAGTGGTACAGTAATCCTGTTCTGGAAGTCATGTTACTAGACCATGATGAACCTACGAACTATGCCCCCCCCCCCCCCCCCCCCCCCCCCCCCCCCCCCCCCCCCCCCCCCCCCCCCCCCCCCCCCCCCCCCCCCCCCCCCCCCCCCCCCCCCCCCCCCCCCCCCCCCCCCCCCCCCCCCCCCCCCCCCCCCCCCCCCCCCCCCCCCCCCCACTGACGCTGACGGTAATGTTACTATCTACAAAGCTCGACTTGTTGCAAAAGGATTTTAACAAGTTCAAGGAGTTGACTACGAGGAGACCTTCTCACCCGTAGCGATGCTTAAGTCCATCTGAATCATGTTAGCAATTGCCGCATTTTATGATTATGAAATTTGGCAAATGGATGTCAAAACTGCATTCCTTAATGGATATCTTAAAGAAGAGTTGTATATGATGCAACCAGAAGGTTTTGTCGATCCAAAAGGTGCTGACAAAGTGTGCAAGCTCCAGCGATCCATTTATGGACTGGTGCAAGCATCTCAGAGTTGGAATATACGCTTTGATAGTGTGATCAAAGCATATGGTTTTATACAGACTTTTGGAGAAGCCTGTATTTACAAGAAAGTGAGTGGGAGCTCTGTAGCATTTCTGATATTATATGTGGATGACATATTGTTGATTGGAAATGATACGGAATTTCTGAATAGCATAAAAGGATACTTGAATAAGAATTTTTCAATGAAAGACCTCGGTGAAGTTGCTTATATATTAGGCATCAAGATCTATAGAGATAGATCAAGACACCCCCCCCCCCCCCCCCCATATATTGGGCATCAAGATCTATAGAGATAGATCAAGACGCTTAATTGGACTTTCACAAAGCACGTACCTTGATAAAGTTTTGAAGAAGTTCAAAATGGATCAAGCAAAGAAAGGGTTCTTGCCTGTGTTACAAGGTGTGGAGTTGAGTCAGACCCAATGCCCGACCACTGTAGAAGATAGAGAGAGAATGAAAGTCATTCCCTATGCTTCAGCCATAGGTTCTATCATGTATGCAATGCTGTGTACCAGACCTGATGTGTGCCTTGCTATTAGTTTAGCAGGGAGGTACCAAAGTAATCCAGGAGTGGATCACTGGACAGCGGTCAAGAACATCCTGAAATACCTGAAAAGGACTAAGGATATGTTTCTCATTTATGGAGGTGATAAAGAGCTCGTCGTAAATGGTTACGTCTATGCAAGCTTTGACACTGATCCGGATGACTCTAAGTCACAAACCGGATACGTATTTATATTGAATGGTGGAGGTGTCAGTTGGCTCAGTTCTAGACAGAGCGTTGTGGTGGGATCTACGTGTGAAGCGGAGTACATAGCTGCTTCAGAAGCAGCAAATGAAGGAGTCTGGATGAAGGAGTTCATATCCGATCTAGGTGTCATACCTAGTGCATCGGGTCTAATGAAAATCTTTTGTGACAATACTGGTGCAATTGCCTTGGCAAAGGAATCCAGATTTCACAAGAGAACCAAGCACATCAAGAGATGCTTCAATTCCATCCGCGATCAAGTCTAGGAGGGAGACATAGAGATTTGCAAGATACATACAGATGGGGGGGGGGGGGGGGGGGGGGGGGGGGGGGGGGGGGGGGGGGGGGGGGGGGGGGGGGGGGGGGGGGGGGGGGGGGGGGGGGGGGGGGGGGGGGGGGGGGGGGGGGGGGGGGGGGGGGGGGGGGGGGGGGGGGGGGGGGGGGGGGGGGGGGGGGGGGGGGGGGGGGGGGGGGGGGGGGGGGGGGGGGGGGGGGGGGGGGGGGGGGGGGGGGGGGGGGGGGGGGGGGGGGGGGGGGGGGGGGGGGGGGGGGGGGGGGGGGGGGGGGGGGGGGGGGGGGGGGGGGGGGGGGGGGGGGGGGGGGGGGGGGGGGGGGGGGGGGGGGGGGGGGGGGGGGGGGGGGGGGGGGGGGGGGGGGGGGGGGGGGGGGGGGGGGGGGGGGGGGGGGGGGGGGGGGGGGGGGGGGGGGGGGGGGGGGGGGGGGGGGGGGGGGGGGGGGGGGGGGGGGGGGGGGGGGGGGGGGGGGGGGGGGGGGGGGGGGGGGGGGGGGGGGGGGGGGGGGGGGGGGGACTATGAGATTATGAAACTCCCGAATACTGGAGGAACAATAAGTGTGCTATCAAACATCACAACGTAACTGGGTGATTATAAAGATGCTCTAGAGGTGTCTCCAATTGTGTTTGTTGAGTTGGCATAGATCGAGATGAGGATTTGTCACTCCGATTGTCGGAGAGGTATCTCTGGGCCCTCTAGGTGATGCACATCACTATAAGCCTTGCAAGCAATGTGACTAATGAGTTAGTTGCGGGATGATGCATTACGGAACGAGTAAAGAGACTTGCCGGTAACGAGATTGAACTAGGTATGGTGATACCAACGATCGAATCTCGGGCAAGTAACATACCGATGACAAAGGGAAAAACGTATGTTGTTACACTAGTGCAGAACCGGGATTTAGCACCGGTTCGTAAGGGCCTTTAGTGCCGGTTCTGTAACTGGCACTAAAGGGTGGGGACTAAAGGTACCCCCCCCCTTTAGTACCGGTTCGGCACGAACCGCCACTAAAGTTCCACCACGTGGCACGAGCCAGGGCCGGGTGCGGGGAGACCTTTAGTGCCGGTTGGTAACACCAACCGGTACTAAATGTTAGAGTGTCCCTAGTATGCCTCTACTAGACTAGCTCGTTAATCAAAGATGGCTAGGGGGGGGGGGGGGGGGGGGGGGGGGGGGGGGGGGGGGGGGGGGGGGGGGGGGGGGGGGGGGGGGGGGGGGGGGGGGGGGGGGGGGGGGGGGGGGGGGGGGGGGGGGGGGGGGGGGGGGGGGGGGGGGGGGGGGGGGGGGGGGGGGGGGGGGGGGGGGGGGGGGGGGGGGGGGGGGGGGGGGGGGGGGGGGGGGGGGGGGGGGGGGGGGGGGGGGGGGGGGGGGGGGGGGGGGGGGGGGGGGGGGGGGGGGGGGGGGGGGGGGGGGGGGGGGGGGGGGGGGGGGGGGGGGGGGGGGGGGGGGGGGGGGGGGGGGGGGGGGGGGGGGGGGGGGGGGGGGGGGGGGGGGGGGGGGGGGGGGGGGGGGGGGGGGGGGGGGGGGGGGGGGGGGGGGGGGGGGGGGGGGGGGGGGGGGGGGGGGGGGGGGGGGGGGGGGGGGGGGGGGGGGGGGGGGGGGGGGGGGGGGGGGGGGGGGGGGGGGGGGGGGGGGGGGGGGGGGGGGGGGGGGGGGGGGGGGGGGGGGGGGGGGGGGGGGGGGGGGGGGGGGGGGGGGGGGGGGGGGGGGGGGGGGGGGGGGGGGGGGGGGGGGGGGGGGGGGGGGGGGGGGGGGGGGGGGGGGGGGGGGGGGGGGGGGGGGGGGGGGGGGGGGGGGGGGGGGGGGGGGGGGGGGGGGGGGGGGGGGGGGGGGGGGGGGGGGGGGGGGGGGGGGGGGGGGGGGGGGGGGGGGGGGGGGGGGGGGGGGGGGGGGGGGGGGGGGGGGGGGGGGGGGGGGGGGGGGGGGGGGGGGGGGGGGGGGGGGGGGGGGGGGGGGGGGGGGGGGGGGGGGGGGGGGGGGGGGGGGGGGGGGGGGGGGGGGGGGGGGGGGGGGGGGGGGGGGGGGGGGGGGGGGGGGGGGGGGGGGGGGGGGGGGGGGGGGGGGGGGGGGGGGGGGGGGGGGGGGGGGGGGGGGGGGGGGGGGGGGGGGGGGGGGGGGGGGGGGGGGGGGGGGGGGGGGGGGGGGGGGGGGGGGGGGGGGGGGGGGGGGGGGGGGGGGGGGGGGGGGGGGGGGGGGGGGGGGGGGGGGGGGGGGGGGGGGGGGGGGGGGGGGGGGGGGGGGGGGGGGGGGGGGGGGGGGGGGGGGGGGGGGGGGGGGGGGGGGGGGGGGGGGGGGGGGGGGGGGGGGGGGGGGGGGGGGGGGGGGGGGGGGGGGGGGGGGGGGGGGGGGGGGGGGGGGGGGGGGGGGGGGGGGGGGGGGGGGGGGGGGGGGGGGGGGGGGGGGGGGGGGGGGGGGGGGGGGGGGGGGGGGGGGGGGGGGGGGGGGGGGGGGGGGGGGGGGGGGGGGGGGGGGGGGGGGGGGGGGGGGGGGGGGGGGGGGGGGGGGGGGGGGGGGGGGGGGGGGGGGGGGGGGGGGGGGGGGGGGGGGGGGGGGGGGGGGGGGGGGGGGGGGGGGGGGGGGGGGGGGGGGGGGGGGGGGGGGGGGGGGGGGGGGGGGGGGGGGGGGGGGGGGGGGGGGGGGGGGGGGGGGGGGGGGGGGGGGGGGGGGGGGGGGGGGGGGGGGGGGGGGGGGGGGGGGGGGGGGGGGGGGGGGGGGGGGGGGGGGGGGGGGGGGGGGGGGGGGGGGGGGGGGGGGGGGGGGGGGGGGGGGGGGGGGGGGGGGGGGGGGGGGGGGGGGGGGGGGGGGGGGGGGGGGGGGGGGGGGGGGGGGGGGGGGGGGGGGGGGGGGGGGGGGGGGGGGGGGGGGGGGGGGGGGGGGGGGGGGGGGGGGGGGGGGGGGGGGGGGGGGGGGGGGGGGGGGGGGGGGGGGGGGGGGGGGGGGGGGGGGGGGGGGGGGGGGGGGGGGGGGGGGGGGGGGGGGGGGGGGGGGGGGGGGGGGGGGGGGGGGGGGGGGGGGGGGGGGGGGGGGGGGGGGGGGGGGGGGGGGGGGGGGGGGGGGGGGGGGGGGGGGGGGGGGGGGGGGGGGGGGGGGGGGGGGGGGGGGGGGGGGGGGGGGGGGGGGGGGGGGGGGGGGGGGGGGGGGGGGGGGGGGGGGGGGGGGGGGGGGGGGGGGGGGGGGGGGGGGGGGGGGGGGGGGGGGGGGGGGGGGGGGGGGGGGGGGGGGGGGGCTTGATGAACTATCGTTGTGGTTTTGATGCGTAGGTAAGAACGGTTCTTGCTCAGCTCGTAGCAGCCACGTAAAACTTGCAACAACAAAGTAGAGGACGTCTAACTTATTTTTGCAGGGCATGTTGTGATGTGATATGGTCAAGGCATGATGCTATATTTTATTGTATGAGATGATCATGTTTTGTAATCGAGTTATCAGCAACTGACAGGAGCCATATGGTTGTCGCTTTATTGTATGCAATGCAATCGCCCTGTAATTGCTTTACTTTATCACTAAGCGGTAGCGATAGCCGTAGAAGCAATAGTTGGCGAGACGACAACGATGCTACGATGGAGATCAAGGTGTCGTGCCGGTGACGATGGTGATCATGACGGTGCTTCGGAGATGCAGATCACAAGCACAAGATGATCATGGCCATATCATATCACTTATATTGATTGCATGTGATGTTTATCCTTTATGCATCTTATTTTGCTTTGATTGACGGTAGCATTATAAGATGATCTCTCACTAAATTTCAAGATAAAAGTGTTCTCCCTGACTATGCACCATTGCCAAAGTTCGTCGTGCCGAGACACCATGTGATGATCATGTGTGATAAGCTCTACGTTCATCTACAACGGGTGCAAGCCAGTTTTACACATGCAGAATACTCGGGTTAAACTTGACGAGCCTAGCATATGGGGGGGGGGGGGGGGGGGGGGGGGGGGGGGGGGGGGGGGGGGGGGGGGGGGGGGGGGGGGGGGGGGGGGGGGGGGGGGGGGGGGGGGGGGGGGGGGGGGGGGGGGGGGGGGGGGGGGGGGGGGGGGGGGGGGGGGGGGGGGGGGGGGGGGGGGGGGGGGGGGGGGGGGGGGGGGGGGGGGGGGGGGGGGGGGGGGGGGGGGGGGGGGGGGGGGGGGGGGGGGGGGGGGGGGGGTAGTACCTGATAGTATCTTGCTTGTCTATGTTGATTGTAGATAGATGGCCCGTCCTGTTGTTCCGTTGAATTTTAATGCGTTCCTTGAGAAAGCAAAGTTGAAAGATGATGGTAGCAATTACACGGACTGGGTCCGTAACTTGAGGATTATCCTCATTGCTGCACAGAAGAATTACGTCCTGGAAGCACCGCTGGGTGCCAGGCCTACTGCTGATGCAACTGACGACGTTAAGAACGTCTGGCAGAGCAAAGCTGATGACTACTCGATAGTTCAATGTGCCATGCTTTACAGCTTAGAACCGGGACTTCAACGACGTTTTGAACGTCATGGAGCATATGAGATGTTCCAGGAGTTGAAGTTAATATTTCAAGCAAATGCCCGGATTGAGAGATATGAAGTCTCCAATAAGTTCTACAGCTGCAAGATGGAGGAGAATAGTTCTGTCAGTGAGCATATACTCAAAATGTCTGGGTATAATAATCACTTGATTCAACTGGGAGTTAATCTTCCGGATGATAGCGTCATTGACAGAATTCTCCAATCACTGCCACCAAGCTACAAGAGCTTCGTGATGAACTATAACATGCAAGGGATGGATAAGACGATTCCCGAGCTCTTCGCAATGCTAAAGGCCAAGGAGGTAGAAATCAAAAAGGAGCATCAGGTGTTGATGGTCAATAAGACCACCAGTTTCAAGAAAAAGGGCAAAGGGAAGAAGAAGGGGAACTTCAAGAAGAACAGCAAGCAAGTTGCTATTCAGGAGAAGAAACCCAAGTCTGGACCTAAGCCTGAGA